>QRFJ01000989.1:427297-437297 GCA_006176705.1 Cocos nucifera
ACCAAACATCTCCTGCAGGTGAGCCAACATTTGGCGAGCAGTCCCGATATCCTCATGTTGGCGCTGGAGCTCATCAGACATCGAGCCCAACATGTAATATCTGGCCTTATTATCTTCGTCTATCCATTTTTCCAGAGACGCTCTCTGTTCAACAGATGGACGGGCTGGTAAGGTGGGAGGGTCCTGGTCCAAAACATGGGTTAACTTCTCAGAACCCAAAATAATTTTGTAGTTCCTGAGCCAATCTTTATAATTAGGTCCGGTCAGTCTATGTGTGTCCAGGATACGTGCCAATGGGTTGGACGCAGACATTTTTCTGTAGAGAGTCAAAGATTCTAGTTAGATATTGTAATTTTGACTTGACCAATTTATTTAGGGATTTTATTTTTAAACAAATTAGCTCCCACTATTTTCTCGGATCCCTACACTCCCTCTGTAGAGATGCAAAAATCTCCATGATTAATGATTTCTAGTGGGTGGTGCGGTCTCACCAACTGACTCATCACCTCACCTAACAGTTATTGGTGATGGGTTAGCCAATGAGTGAACAACTCTTGTTCAATGATTCTCTAATCATGGTGCACCCAAACTTGGTCTCTAATTCATGAATCTCACCGTATCCGAAATATTGATCCACTCCTTAGTTAAGTCAGACCCACCATTTGCATAGACTGGGTTCCTAATTGAGTCTCTCACCGTATCCAAAATATTGAGCCCAACTCATCCTCCAGCCCATAGCATCCAATGCCTAATAGACATGGTTGCATCTTCCCGGTGCAACTGAGCCACTGTATCCAGCCGAGAACAATCAACCCCGGGAAGGGCCCGCACATCTACAATGGTGGAAGACCTCAGACTTAATCTTTTCTTAGGGAGAATTGATTCAGGTCTCATTAAACTAGACTTGGCTTAGTCATAACAATTATGACTAACCTAGTGGCATGGGTTAGCTCGGATTATTGACCACCTCAGATCAGAACTGTGTCAACAGATATGGCCAGGTAAGTGAGACCGGTGGAAGGAATATGCCATTAACTCGTACAAGAATGCATTCAGGTCGAGTAGCTTCCAATTAAAAACCAGTCGGTCGTATGTGCCAAACTTACCTTAGACACCAAATTGTTGAGTCAGAACCAATTGGGTTAGCCTACAATCCAGACTCTAACCTCTGAGCCTAATTAGGTCTTGCTTGATCGTGACTCGATCTTGACCCAGACTTAATCCTATTAGGCTGGTCAATTTAAGCATTGTTGATCCCATCTAACCAACTCTTGATTCGGTTTGATCAACCGCTTAGACCTAATTGAGCTACCCAAGCCCGAACCCAGTATTATGAATATGTCTTAGATCTGAAATTCTCAATTTTAGACCTAATTAATATTCCATAAACTTAATTCTTAATTAAGTAGGGTTCATAAACAAAATATGCACAATAAATCCTAGGGTTTCAGGATCTAGGGTTTTGCAGAAAGTAAGTTTTGGGTTTCTGATTAAGGACGAACACGCAGCACCCCTACACATCATAAGAACACCCCATCGAATGGGAAGAGAGGGCCTTTAAACCCTTCTTCGTTCTTATGACCGGACGGCCAAGAGGAACGCCTTAATCAGGAACATTCAATACTACAAAACAGTATCAGATCTATATCATATATCTCATATACAAAGTAGATCTAATCATGGCATATTTTGCATACATCTCATGTATCGAATCATGCATGTTTTCAGATCTAAATTATCTCATAATAATCTAAAAATTAGATTTAAATTGATCTTATCAAAATAAATCCTAATCTAGACAACTATGTAGAACTATTCTACAACTAGTCTAGACATGCATCAATCACATCTCATATGATGTTTAAAATTAAATAATTTTATTTGCTATTTTTTAGATGTTATTATAACCATTATAATATCAAAAAATAGTAAATAAATAGATCTAAAATATGGGTTAATCAAATTAAATTGAAAACATGCAAGACTATTCTATAGAACTATTCTATTCTAGAACTAGTCATGCATATCTTCTAATCTTAGATCCTAATCATTTAATTTTAATTTTTTCTGATTTCAGATCTGATCACATCTCATGTGACATCTAAAATCAATTATTTTTTAATTAAAATAAATTTAAAATTAGATCTAAATATTTTTAGAACCATGGCTCTGATACCAGTTGAAGGAAAATCCTGATTTTCCGGTCCAGGTTCGTTCAGATCTGATCAGATCAAGAGATATATTTCAAAAATTTTTTCTCTTTGATCTATATCAGATCTGAGATGTTTCAGATCTAATTCTTATTATTTTAATAAATAAAATAAATAAGGATAAATTAAATCAAATTTAATTTACCTGATTTGGGTAATCCTATTACCCTGTTGATGATCCTGTATGCAGCGGAAGGTTCTGGATCTAGCCACGCAAGCGCCTGGCCTCTACCGGATATCCACTCGGGCTGGATCTGGAGATCCTCTTCTTCTCTATCACATCTCCAAAAATTAGATCTGGATCTGATCTGGAGGATCTTCAAAACTCCTTTTGAAGATCAGCAGTCGTCCTTTGCAGCAGCGCAGCCTTCTTGCTTTTGATCGCCTTTCTTTGATCTGAATCGCACCAACCAAAGTCCAAAACTCCTTTTGGACGTGGAGAGCAAGGGGAGAAGGTGGTTTGGCATGGAGGAAGGAGGGGAGAGGCAGCCTTGGGGCATGGGGAATTATGATTCTCAATCATATCATGTTACAATCTGAGTTGGGCACAGGGTCTTATTTATAGACTAACTGTGATCCAACTCCTCTTCTTCCCAACCAATCACAACCCTTTGTGAAATCAGATCTAAATCTGATTGGTGGGAATAGAGTCCCCTGGATTCCTCCTTAGAGGGTGCCTAAGACCAGTCAAAGTTGGTTCTTAGAAGAACTCTAATTGGAATCCAAAAAGGGAGGATGGAGTCCTTGTCCAACAAGGACTCCTAGGCGCCTCCAACTTGGGCACACGCCTAGGGTGGCGTGCGCCCTTCCTCCTTGCCAGGTTCTGGCAGGGGGACAGGCCCCCACCAGCTCTCCAATAGGTGCATGACATGTGGTCAAAAGTCAAAGTGTCAATGGTCAACGTTTGACCAGTCAAAGGTAGACTTTTGACCAAAGTCAAAGAACAAGAAATGGCAGGTGACCAAAAATGGCAGGTAATGTCTTACAAAATAAGACAACCTTTTCTGACTTGGACAACCTCCAGTCAGACCATATGAAGGCCTCTGATTGAGCACAAACTCCTTTGGCTCAGACAGGACAACTTATTTATGATAGCAAAAGAAGAACGTTAGGTTCAATCGAGTGCTAGCACGATTTTCTTGAACCTAATTGAATCTCATTCAGATCAATTGAACTAGATCAGTTCAATTGATGATCACCAGATTCAAACCCTTGTTTGTGTGACCCAGTTAGGTTCAGTTCTGTATGGTAATGGGATATGTCATGATCTCTATCATCGACATCATCGAAACTCCTTTCGATGGATCAGAACTCTTCTGATTCGAACAGCTAGAATGATCGATCATCTAAATCATTCTAATTGCTCCCAAAATCCACCAGTGACACCTAGCAGTATATGGTGGCAACCCATCAGAGCTGAATGCGAACCTCTTGGTGCAGCTACCTGTGTGATTCAGTTCTTCTATCTTGAGCCCCGATCAGATTAGGGTTAAGGTGAACTCGTCAAACCCTAGTCTCTGTCATATGATGTAATCATTCGATTCGAGTCCAATGTGAAAATCTAAATAGAAACTCTTTCTATTATTTCACTCTGCCATGGCCATGGGCTTCTGGACTTGATTCTCATGATTATCATAGGGCTGCTCCTCTACCACCGAGGTAGATAGATTCCATCTTGATGCCATCCAGTTCCTACAATGAACATGCTATAGCCAACATACACCTCAGGGTTCCATATGGCTAGGAGACCGAGTAATGGTGTAGTCAAACTATAACACCCTCAAGGTGAACTGCCGATGCACCTCAGGTCAAAGAACCAGACACACTACTGCAGCATCGAGTCAGTCATTGACGAGAAGGTAGACTCCCTAATGACTACTCGAGGTGGTCACGCTCAGTGCCCTCGTTCTCTAACGAGTACCTGTACTCTCGCTCCGGTGTCTCCACACCGTAGACTCAAGACTCATCTACTAAAGAGAAGCGATTGTACACCAACCTTCCGGATCAATCACCATCCTCGTGATGATCCTATGGTCGGGAGCAATTTATGAGTTAATAATGATTATTCATGTCTTAAATTTTCAACTCTTGAAAATATGAATTATCATTACCATTAACTCAAAGGATGTATCACAGACACTAAATACACATATATGATAGAAAATAACCCATTTATTGATTATAGTTATAATTATAATTTTGCTCCTAGAAGTGTATTGCAAGTGTCAGCCAATTCTAGCTTCTAGGGCACATATATCTAACAAGTTTCTCATATTGGATCCACCTCCACTTCAATCTAAATTCCATGCGTTCCTTATTGGAACACTTACTCAAATTCTTTGACAGGATAATATCCAGTGCATTCCTCAGATTAGAACTGCTTTAACTCAAAATCTCTTTGATCGGGATAATATATAGCACATTTCTCAGATCGAAACCACTTTAACCTAAAATCTCTTTGATCGGGATAATATACAATGCATTCCTCAGATCAAAATTGCTTCAATCTATAATATACAGCGCATTCCTCAGATCGAAACTGCTTCAACTCAAAATTCTTTTGATCGGGATAATATCTAGTGCATTCCTCAGATCGGAACCACTTCAACTCAAAATTTCTTTGATCGGGATAATATACGGCATGTTCCTCAGATCGAAACCACTTCAACCTAAAATTTTTTTTGATTGGGATGATATAAAGTGCATTCCTCAAATCAGAACCACTTTAATCTATAATATACAGCACGTTCCTCAGATCGAAATCACTTCAACTCAAAATCCCTTTGATTGGGATAATATACAGTGCGTTCCTCATATCAAAATCGCTTCAACTCAAAATCTCTTTGATCGGGATAATATACAGCATTCCTCATATCGAAATCACTTCAACTCAAAATCTCTTTGATCAGGATAATATACAATGCATTCCTCATATCAAAACTGCTTCAACTCAAAATTCCTTTGATCGAAATAATATACAATGAATTCCTCAATTTGGAATCATCCTAATTCAAAATCCTTTTGGTCGGGATAGACAACAGTGAGTTCCTTAGATTGGGACCACTTCAAATAGAAGACCCTTTGGTCATAGCAATGATACGAGTTTCCTTAGACCAAAACACCTTCTAGAAAGAATCTTCGAAGTGAGAATAAGTCCTTCAAAGCACATGACAAGACACAGCAAAATGAAAGTAAAAAGTATTTTTATTCATTCGTATAAGCAAAATTCTTATAAGAGCAATAACATAGATATTGCTTTTACAAGAAAAAATAAAAAATATTACAACAAAAAGGAAGGCATCATCCTGAAGAAATAGCACAACCGTGGGTTCATCAAGGATAGCTGCTCATCTCTCTACAGTCCCAAGCCATCATCTTGGAAGATACCACAGCATGTTTGCTTCAAGTCCAACTCTGCACGACCTCAGACCACAGCACATTTCCTCAATATAAGCACGCACCGATATTCTTGATGAACAATCACGTCTGCATCGAAGCATCGGCTATAGTCGATGCCGGATTAGAAGAGAGTTAGAGCCAACCATAATGCCATCAATAGAGATGTTCCTACCAAGGTTGAGGCGTTATCTTCTGGAATCCAATTCTTCCTCATCTCAAGCTAGGAAGCTCTTCTATCAATGTAAATGCATGATAGATAATCAGGGAAAAATGTCTCAGAATTGCATCAAAGTATCCCATCGATGCCTCAGAGCCATAATCTCTGATGATACTACGGCTGAGGGAGCCTTCAAGGCATAAGATGAAACTTCATAGGATCCTCGGTGGCGGCTCGACTTCTTCCTTCTCCCCTGCGAAGGTGGCATAACCTCAAGCCCTTTAGAGAAAATCATGTAACCCTACCCTCACATGGCAGGAGAGCCATGACAAAGCTCTTAGGGCCGAGCAAAAGACCATCCCCTATAGGAGGAGCGAGATGATAAAGGTCTCAACATCGAGAGTAGGAGCATCCTACTAACAGAACATCAATCGGCAGCATCCTTGAATCGGTTGAAGCCAACCAATGCTTGTCAGCTTCTTCGATTGGATGAGAGTTGCCATGACAAAGGAACAAAGCTTCATCCCCCACTAAGGGATTCAGCCACTTTGTTGGCATTTCATAGAACAGTTATTGATACCGTAGATGGAAAGATTGATGAGCAGAAGACCACTATAAATAGGCAAACCCGCCATAATTATAAAGCATTAAATCATGCCATGTGTAAAACGAGGATTGGATATTCCTACCACCCACAACTATGTACTAGATTTTACGTCAGACTTACGATTACGATGCTTCTGGTACCATGTGCATTCAATATCGCGTAGAAAAATGGATACATCTCGTCAAATATGTGCATGAATAGCGAGAAAATTTGTTTGTGGATTCTCGAACAAAAAACCAAAAAATATGAGGCATATTGAGCCGAAGTAACAACTTCTCATATCAGAGTAAAATATAAAGATTAAATTAGAAAGAGAAAATAATGGCAAACAAAAGAAAGCTTTATTTCTAATATGACAAAACATACAAAAAGTTCAAGGAGAATCTTTCGAGTCGAAAGCTCTTGGGGCCTCATCAAGAAAACCCATATCCAATCCTGGGTACTTGGCAGCTACCTCATCGCAGATGATGCATTTTCCTTCGTCGTAAGTGTCCAATGCGAACGAAGCTTTCTCCTTTCTAAACTCTTTTGATGCTCGAAAGTCATCAACAGCTTTCGAAACTTTCTCTTCTACTATTTTTGCCGTGGGTAGGGCCTCCACTTCAGACGCTTTGGCTCTAGTAACTCGAGCTTTGAGCTCCTCTACTTCAGCCTCTAAGATCTTATTAATGCTAAGTAGCCGAGCATTCTCTTCTGCAACTCTCATTAACGCTGCCTCGGCATCCTGAGCCTTCTTTTTGGTAGCTTCAGTTCTATCAAAAGTCTTCCCACTCACTTTCGATAATTGATCTTTGGTTCTTTTGAGTATTGTGACTTCCACTTCAAACCTCGTTGCCTTATCCGAAAGATCAACGGTATTTTTTATGAACCCATTCAAATAATTGGCAAGCTATTGAAGTATTCCACAAAGTGTATGATAAATAAATCTCAAAATACAGAGATAAGAACACAATAGAATGGTGGATACTCCTGACTTACCCGAATGAAGCAATCTAAAGTCTTTCACCTCGTCATCCTCAGAGGCTCGACCAATAATTTGGATGCGTCAGCAACGTAAAGAAAATCAGTAAATGCCTTGCATGCCAAATCACAGTCATCGAGGGAAAAACCCTGACAGTCAACTCTGGCGGGCGCTGTTCCAGAAATTTTAGCCACCTCGATAACACTCTCTTTACCCAGCACGGCCTTGGAAGTACCACCCGATACAGTTTTGAAAATCTCAGCACCCTCAGTAAATGGTGTTCCATCTACCGCAGTTTCGATAGTTTCTTCTTCATTTACTAGCTCTTCCTTCAAAAAAAGATCGGAGACGTTGTGGGCCGGTAGACTCAAAATCGTGTCGCTGAATAAACATTCAACAGAGGTCTCATGACTCCCTTCAGGGACCGTGAGGTCCAAACCGCATGGAACCCGCACGACCTAAAAATCCTTAATGTTATGAGGATCGAATCCTTCGATTTTGGAAGCTGGCGGCACAGGGAGGAGTTCGACCTGAGGATGAGTAGACCTGCCTCCAGTAGCATCAACCCTTCTCTTCTGAGGAATCTTCGGACCCAGTGCCTTGTGCGGACTTGGACCCTGCTCTGTGATCCGAAGTATTAATCGATTAGCATCAAATTTAGAAGCCTAAATAAACATAAATACAAAGGATGAATACGTACCCAAAGGATTAACTTGACTAATTTTCGTGTTAAATAAGATCTACTCAGATAGGAGTTCCTTCGACTCCGAAATCATGAAACCTCATAAGGTATCTAGATCCTGCTTCAAGCGAGGGCCAAGTGGTGGATCCTTTAACAAGTTTTTTTGAGGTTCCCCCAATCGATGAAACCCTAGTCTTCGCCCGAAGTATAGAAAACAAACAAAAATCAAGTTTTCTAGCCATGAATCGTAGGAGCACCTCAGATCAGCGGGAGAACATTCTTTCTGCTCCTGGGAGTCACGTACCACCAACCACAAGCAATAGGATGCCTCTTCACCATGAAGTGATAATGGAAGAGGATAATGATCGACTCAACCCGGCTAAAATGGATGCCGCTAATAAAGCCGCAAATGTATCGCCATGAGTTCGATACCATCGAATAGAAAGACGTTTCCAAATAGTGAAAGAGAATGATGAAAAAGAGATGGAGAGGGAACCTCAGCCCCGCATAGAAACATTCTTCATATATGCCTATCCGACTAGGAGGAGGACTGCAAACACACTCCTCTGGCTTCAGAACTTCGAGTTGGAACTCCAAAGGGATGTAGAATTGGTTGTGGATCAATATCAGATCCCTCTCTATCAATTTTGATCGAAAAGCTAATGGAGCAAACTCGAGATCCCTGGAACGAGCCATCTTCCGTGGGAAGTATAAGATAGATGGGAGCCTAAGAGAGAAAAGAATGAAAGATGAAAAACCTATGATAAAGAGAAAACGACAAAGCCTAACTTTTTGTCTTGCTTACGTTTTATATATGAATCGGATTGATAGAAATTTGAATGATTCGTCTTCTCAGAGTATTGAATGCAGAAGACGAAGATCGAGATGATCTAGACACATGGCAATCACAAAATAGACTTAACTTCCGTTACTGATACGATAAATCAATACGGATAGCCAAAATTATGCTCTGCTCCACTTATGAGAGGAAGTGCGAGAATGTGCCGTAGCAGTCAGCATGCGAATGGTGGTTCCAATTCCATTCCTTTTAGATTCCTTCGAATTATTCAGTGGACATATTGAAAACAGCAAAAATACGACTTAGGTTGAGAAATAAGCCAAATGGCTCGGAGCATGCAAAAAGAGAAAGCAGATTGCTTCGATAGAAAAGAAATTTCCTTTATAGATTTTAAACACCATACATAGCTTACAAAATAAAAGGAGAAAAGAAAATAAATAAAAATACATCTAAAACTCCTCAATGGTCTGTCTCAGAAGGATCTTCTTCAACTCCCACCTCGTCCACTTGCACACCTGAGTCTACTTTTTTCGTCCCTATGATGGTATCAGATGCACTTATGAATTTCCTGAGGCAAACACGAATTATAGACCTTAAGTTCACATCCGATCGATCTGTATGTAAAGACTCGATGACATTTTTCGAAAGATGAGGTGACGCCATAACCTTGCAACTATTAAAGCCCACGTAGAATCCCAATTTGTAAGCCTTGATGACGAAGCTATTTCCAACTTTTTCTAATCGATTGAGTCTTTCTCTCATTGCTCGGAATTCGATTGAAGGTTCTTGAGTCACAGGTCCCCTTCTAGGTGAGAAAACGTCGGACCTCCGAGATGCTTCTCTCTTATGATGGTCTCTGCTAGAAGATCTAGGCCTTTTACTCGATCGCCTGTCAGACCCTCGAGGAGGATGAATTTCTGGTGAAGAACCTCTCCTCTCCTCAAGCATTCTCCTTAGGTGTTTAATGTCATCATGAGCCCGACGACAGTCCCTTTCAGCTTCAAACTTTTGCCTCTCAAGGATCTCGATCCTCCGATGAGCTCTACTTAATTCATCATCTCGTCGATCGATCACCTCCCGAGCCTTGGAAAGAGCCCTTTCTGAACAGTCAATCTTCTTAACCAAATCAGCATTGGCAGCCTTTTTCTGCTCTAAATAGTATTTAAATTTCTCGAGGTCACCTTT
>QRFJ01000989.1:442297-540242 GCA_006176705.1 Cocos nucifera
ACAATCACTAGGTTAGACAATATAATATTCATAAAAAAAAATGGTCCAATATTGATGTCTACGAATGGAGAAGCAACGTCATAAAACAATGAGAATTGAGAAGCATGTTACAGGTTTAAAGTGTGTTCACCATCATTCAATACCTTCCGCGCTGCAAGTTTTGATTGTTGTTCACTTTTTGCTCCTGCGCAAACCTAAATAGGGTTTGATAGTCACCATCAAAAGACTGCAACAATTACAAAGTTACCAAAAGAACCACCGAAGCAGATTAAACATTTTAGGTTTTCTTTAATTGCTACCCCTTTGGTTCAATTAATTTGGACATGGGTACCATTTAGCCGAATTTCCATCTTTGACCAGGTTTTAGGGATATGCAAGGAAGAGAAAAGACAGTGATTTTGATTATTGGTAGCAAATAAAAGCATCTAAGGTTTATGTGTAGCTGTACTAAATTGCATTGGACACAAACTCCACTGACTCACCACAAAAACAGGGATTCTTAGAATTTTAAAACATCCAATCCAGATCATCAGTGATTACCTCAAATCACAAGGATGGTCTTACAAAGGTATCCACAAAAGCAATCAACCAAACCCTTATGAAAGAGGGCCAACCATCTGATGAAGAATTTCAGAAAGAAACCACATCAAAGTTTGTATTGGTACAAAAATTAACCTGTCACCAACAATGGAAACAAATCCATCGGATGGGCAGCACTATTCTGGGCTCACAAAGAATATAAAACCACCTGAACATCTTCATGTTATCATCCACCCCGAGACTCTAAAAGATGAAAAGACCTAGGAAGAGAGGAAAGAATTGCTGTATGTGTTTTGATAGCAAGGAAACAACGACCCATTACCATGCTTGGTAGGAAAGTGAAATATATCTATTTACACCTGATTCTTTAGGAAACAGCATAGACTAATAAAAATTTTCTTGTCCAAACATTTAAAATGTACATAACATCCATGAAAAATGAATTCAACCCTTGTTTAAAATTCAAATAAAAAGAAAACTTTCAAAAACTAAAGATTTCTACATGGAATTTGTGAGAACGGGTCCAATAGGACCTGGTTTGGGAGGAAGTCGGCAACGCTTGCCGACTTCATCGTAAAGTTTCAGAAAAAAAAGAATTGATCGGAGCAAGGGAAGCGTGATCCCCCGCTCGATACCTCACCGTGGACCGTGGGAAGGGATAAGGCCGCGCGAATGGCCGGAGTGGATGTCGCGGGCCGGTGCGGAACAGCCGTCAGTTGTTGAGGTGGATTGCAACCGGTGAACAACCGGTCTTATCCACCGTTAAACCGAGCTAATCCCATCCAAATTCATCGATTTAAATCCCCCTCTTGTCGATTTCTCCACCGAAACCTCTCCCTGCCTCCTCATCCTTCTTCTTCCTCATCTCCGGCAATTGGTTGTGCCCCTATCTCGAGTGTGCCGCCCATTAAAACCCCAATTTTTTCCCTCAAAACCCCAAGTTTGCCCTGTTTCCCCTGTTCCAAGTGCTGTCGCAGTAAATCTCGCTGGAAACTACCACCTCCGGCCAAGCTCCGCTGTCCCTGCCGCTCACTGGGGAGCCCTGCTCGTTGCTGCTTCCCCTGGCTGAGGATGCTGCCACTAAGGCAGCAAGGGGCGATGCTCCCACCTCCCTTTCCTCGTCCCTTCCCCGTCTCAAGCCGAACCGCTGCACCCAACTCGCGGCCACCTCGCCACAGGCCACGGCTGCATAAGCCACGCCACCGCCGGAGCCCACCTCCCTTTCCCTCCGCTCCATCTTGCTTTTAGATGGATCGAACCCATCAAAACCCCTATTTTGGCCATGGAAAAGAAGAAGATGAAAGAGAGAGTGTGTAGGGATCCGAAAAAATAGTGAAAACTAATTTATTTAAAAAAGCTAATTTATTTAAAAATAAAATTTTTAAATAAATTGATCAAGTCAAAATTATAGTATTTAACTAGAATCTTTAACTCTCTATAGGAAAATATCTGCGTTTAACCCATTGGCACGTATCCTGAACACATAGACTGATCGGACCCAATTATAAAGATTGGCTCAGGAACTACAAAATTGTTTTGGGTTCTGAGAAGTTAACCCATATTTTAGATCAGGATCCTCCCACATTATCGGCCCATCCATCTGTTGAACAGAGAGCGTCTCTGGAAAAATGGATAGACGAAGATAATAAGGCCAGATATTACATGTTGGGCTCGATGTCTGATGAGCTCCAGCGCCAACATGAGGATATCGGGACTGCTCGCCAAATGTTGGCTCACCTGTAGGAGATGTTTGGTGAACAGAGTCGCGCAGCCAAATATCAAGTCACAAAATGACTTTTTAAGGCTAAGATGCGTGATGGGCAGTCAGTCCAAGATCACTGTCTGACAATGATCAAGGACATGGAAGAGCTTGAGAAGCTCGGTGTGAAGTTAGACTTGGATCTGCAGAATGATATTATTCTGCAATCCTTGACTGATGCATATGGGCAATTCATCATGAATTACCACATGCATAAACTTCAGAATTCCTTGGCCGAATTAATGAATATGCTGGTTACCGCTGAGCTTTCTATGAAAGGTTCTAAAGGCTCAGTTCTTGCTATGGAACGGACTTCTTCCAAAAGAAAGTCTTATGGAAAGAAAAAGAAGTCTGTGAAAAAGCAAAAGGTGGAAGGATCAAAGAAGAAGAAGGCAGAGCCGAAGAAAAAGGCCGATGGTCAAAGGAAAGTGTTTCCATTGCAACAGCGACGGCCATTGGAAGCGGAACTGCCCTACTTACCTGGCCACCCTGAAGAACAAGAAGGAAGGTCCTTCTGGAGGTATGCTCGTTATTGAGTCTAACCTTACGGTTTCTTCTGCATCCAGTTGGGTGCTTGACTCTGGTTCTAGTGCTCATCTGTGCACTTCCATGCAGGGTCTTGAGGATAGCAGGAGGCTGAGGGATGGAGACATGATCCTACGCATCGGTAATGGAGCAAGAGTTGCTGCAGTAGCCGTGGGAACATACCCTCTTCGATTACCATCTGGTTTAGACTTAGTTTTGAAAGACTGTTATTTTGTGCCTGCAGCTAGCAGGAATTTGATTTCTGTTTCATGCTTAGCACAAGAAGGTTATGTGATTCACCTTCTTTAAGGACCATTGTAACATTCTTTATGAAAGAAATAAAATTGCAAATGGTTTCCTTATTAATGGTCTTTATCAGCTACATATTGATGTACCTGTTCTAACTATCGAGCAAAACGTGAATGCCAAACGACCTAGGGATAGTCCAAACGACAGATATCTATGGCACCTGAGATTAGGTCATATAGCAGAAGATAGGATCAACAAATTGGAGAAAAATGGGCTATTGAGTCCATTGACTTCCTGAGTCATATCCAACTTGTGAATCTTGTCTTCAAGGCAAAATGACTAAACTCCCTTTTGTTAGGACATGGGGAGAGGGCCACAGATCTCCTTGCCCTAGTACATACTGATGTGTGCGGCCCATTTGATGTGCCGGCTAGAGGCAATTTTGTCTACTTCATTATCTTTACCGATGATCTGTCTAGGTATGGGTATGTGTATCTTATGAGACACAAGTCTGAAGCCTTTTGAAAAGTTCAAAGAATTCAGACATGAAGTAGAAAAACAAACTGGAAAACCCATTAAGGTTCTTCGATCAGATCGAGGAGGTGAATACCTTAGCCGAAAATTCCTAGACTATCTCAAGGAAAATGGCATAGTCTCTCAATGGACTCCACCAGGAACACCTCAACTCAACGGGGTTTCAGAATGGAGAAATCGGACTCTATTGGATATGGTTCGATCCATGATGAGCTTCACAGACCTCCCTGATTTTCTTTGGGGACACTCATTGTTAACTTCAATTTATCTACTGAATAGGGTTCCCTCTAAAACCGTTCCTACCACACCGTATGAGATATGGCACGGTAAGAAACCAAGTCTGAGTCATCTCAGAATTTGGGGTTGTCCGGCTCACGTCAAAAGACAACAAGCGGACAAGTTAGAGTTTAGGTCCTTCAGACCTCGATTCATAGGATATCCTAAAGAATCATTAAGATACTATTTCTACATTCCAGAAGACCACAATGTGATTGTGAGTCGACATGCCATCTTTCTTGAAAAATAGTTTATTCAAGATAGCGGCATTGGAAAATAGATCAAGCTTGATGAGAAAGTCTCACAAGCAGAATGAGCTAAGGACCAAGTGGAACCAAATCAGGTGAGCCAATAAGAACACTACCTCCTCCAGAAATCCAAGCATATTGAGCGGCGATACCACCTCATCCGCGATTACCTTGAAAAGGGTTATGTCGAGGTCAAGAGAGTCAACTCCGCAGATAATGCGGCAGACCCACTTACAAAGCCGTTGAGCTAGCAGAAGATCGAAGCCCACCTTAAGAAGATGGGACTTAGACTTGTAGCCAATTGGCTTTAGGACAAGTGGGAGATTGTTAGATATATGTGCCCTAGAAGCTAGAATTGGCTGACACTTGTAATACACTTTTAGGGGCAAAATTGTAATTTTGACTAA
Source organism: Cocos nucifera (assembly GCA_006176705.1). Taxonomy (NCBI): domain Eukaryota; kingdom Viridiplantae; phylum Streptophyta; class Magnoliopsida; order Arecales; family Arecaceae; genus Cocos; species Cocos nucifera. The sequence continues at coordinate 446,836 of QRFJ01000989.1, forward strand.
AATCAATAAATAGGTTATTTCCTATCACATATGTGTATTTAGTGTCTGTGATACATCCTTTGAGTTAATGGCAATGATAATTCATATTTTCAAGAGTTGAAAATTTAAGACATGAATAATCATTATTAACTCATAAATTGCTCTCGACCATAGGATCATTGCGAGGATGGTGATTGATTTGGAAGGTTGGTGTACAATCGCTTCTATTTAGTAGATGAGTCTTGAGTCTACGGTGTGGAGACACCGGAGCGAGAGTACAGGTACTCATTAGAGAACGAGGGGACTGAGCGTGACCACCTCGAGTAGTCATTAGGGAGTCTACCTTCTCGTCAATGACTGACTCGATGCTGCAGTAGAGTTCTCCCTAAAACCAACTTTGACTGGTCTTAGGCGCCCTCTAAGTAGGAATCCAGGGGTCTCTATTCCCACCAATCAGATTTAGATCTGATTTCACAAAGGGTTGTGATTGGTTGGGAGAAAGAGGAGTTGGATCACGCTTAGTCTATAAAAAGGACCCTATGCCCAACTCAGTTGTGATTTAATTGAGAATTGAAAACCCCACGCCCCAAGGCTGCCTCTCTCCTCCTCCTCCACGCCAAAGCTTCTTCTCCTTCTCCTCTCCACGTCCAAAAGAGTTTGGACTTTGGTTGGTGCGATCCAGATCAAAGAAAGACGATCAAAAGTAAGAAGGCTGCACTGTTGCAAAAGGATGACTGCTGATCTTCAAAAGGAGTTTTGAAGATCCTTCAGATCAGATCCAAATCTGATTTTTGGAGGTGTGATAGAGAAGAAGAGGATCTCCGAATCCAATCCGAGTGGATATCAGTAGAGGCCAGATGCTTGCGTGGCTAGATACAGAACCTTCCGCTGCAAATAGGATCATCAACAGGGTAATAGGATTACCCAAATTCAGATAAATTAAATTTGATTTAATTTATCCTTATTTTATTTTATTTATAAAATAATAAGAATCAGATCTGAAATATATCAAGATCTGATTGGGATCAAGAGAAAAATTTTTGAAATATATCTCTTGATCTGATCAGATCTGAACGAACCTGGTCCGGAAAATTAGGATTTCCTTTCAATTAGGGTTAAGGTGAACTCGTCAAACCCTAATTTCCATCATATGATTTAACCATTCGATTCAAGTTCGATGTGAAAATCTTAACAGAAACGTTTTCTATTATTTTACTCTGCCATGGCTATGGGCTTATGGACTTGATTCTCATGATCCTTATAGGGCTGCTCCTCATCCACTGAGGTAGATAGATTCTCTCTTGGTGCAATTCAATTCCTACAATGAGCATGCTATAGCCAACATATACCTCAGGGTTTTGAATGGCTAGGAGACTGAGTCATAGTGTAGTCAAACTATAATACCCTTAAGGTGAACTATCGATGCACCTCAGATCAAAGAACCAGACACACTACTGCAGCTTTGAGTCAGTCATCGATGAGAAGGTAGACTTTCTTATGACTGCTTGAGGTGGTCATGCTCACTACCCTCGTTCTCTAACAAATGCTTGTACTCTCGCTCCGATGTCTCTACACTATAGACTCAAGACTCATCTACTATAAAGAAATAATTGTACAACAACCTTCCGGATCAATCACCATCCTCATGATGATCCTACGGTCGAGAGCAATTTATGAGTTAATAACGAAAATTCATGTCTTAAATTTTCAATTCTTGAAAATATGGATTATCATTACCATTAACTCAAGGGATGTATCACAGACACTAAATACACATTTGTGATAAAAAATAATCTATTTTATTATTTATAATCAAAATTATAATTTTATCCTTAAAAGTGTATTACAAGCATCAGCCAGTTTTGGCTTTTAGGGCACACATATCTAACAATAAGAACATCCCATCGAATGAAAGGAGAGGGCATTTAAATCCTACTTTATTCTTATGATCGGACGACCAAGGAGAATGCCTTAATCAAAAATATGAAAATTACAAAACTAGTTAGATCTACATCATGTATCTTATATATAAAAATTGATCTAACTATAAACATGTTTTGCATACATCTTCATATATCATATCATACATATTTTCAGATCTAAATTATCTCATAATCATCTAAAAAATTAAATTTAAATTGATCATATCAAATTAAAATATATTCTAGATAATTATGTAGAACTATTCTACAACTAGTCTAAATATGCATTCATCATATCTCATATGAAAAAAAATTATATAATTTTATTTTTTATTTTTTAAATTTTATTATAATATTTATAATACTAAAAAATAATAAATAAATAGATCTAAAAATCATAACTTAATCAAATTAAATTATGATCATGCTAGACTATACATAAAATAATTTCATTCTACAACTAATTATGCATCTTGTACAACTTAGATCTAAATTATTTTTTTTTAATTTTTTTGATTTTAGATCTAATCGTATCTTATGTGATATCTGAAATCATCTAATTATCAGATCTAATGGAAAATGCAGCCTGGCTCTGATACTAGTTGAAGAAAAAATCTTGTTTTTTGGGTCAGGTTCGTTCAGATTTAATTGGATCAAGAGAGATATTTCAAAAATTTTTCTGTTAGATTCAGATCAGATCTGAGACTTTTTAGATTTGATATTATTGATCTAATAAAATAAAATAAAAAATAAATTAAATCTAATTTAATTTACCTTATTGAGGATAATTTGATTATCTTGTGATGATCCTGATGTCTGCCTGAGGTTCTAGATCTAGCCACGCAAGTGCCTGGCCTCTACCAGTATCCACTCAGATAGGATTTGAAGATTTTCTTCTTCTTTATCATCTCTCCAAAAATCAGATCTTGATCTGATTTTGAAGATCTTCAAAACTTCTTTCGAAGATGTGAGTTGTCTCTTGCAGCAGTGCTGCTTTCTTTCTTTTCCTGTCGCCTTTCTCTTGCTTGGATCGCACCAAACTAAAACCCAAAAATTCTTGGGCATGGGTAGAAGAGAGAAGACCTGAAGATGGCATGGAGGAGGGAGAGGGGCAGCCTTGTGGCATGGGCAATGGGTCAAGCTTCTTAGATCTTGGTGCAGACAGGATTTTTATAGACCCTGTTGCGCTATGCAATGCCACATTATTCCGGCCAATCACGGTCTTTTGTGCAATCAGATCTAAATCTGATTGATGGGATGACATCATCTGATCTAATCAAATAAGAGCCTCTCTGAATCATCCTTAGATGGCGCCAATTAGACCTTTGGCGTCACCTAGGTAGAAATCCCGAAGCAACTAGAGTCCCATTTATATGGGACTCCAGATGCTTTATCCATGGGTGCACACCTCCCTAGGCATGTGCCCCTTATCCATCTACTTTTTAGTAGATGGACTGATCCAAAATTTTTTTTCTATGGGTGCATGACACATGGGCAAATGTCTAAGTGTCAAAGGTCAACGTTTGACCAAATATCCAAAACATGATTTAGCAGGTGACGAAAATGGCAGGTGTTGTCTCAAATTCATCTCATAAATTAAGACAATCCTTTTTTGACCTGAACAAGCTTCAGTCAAACCAAGTAAAGGTACCTGAGTGAGTCCAAACATATTTGACTCAGTCGATATAACTTTTAATGATAATTAAAGAAAAATATTAGGCTCAATCGTGTGCTAGCAAGATTTTATTGAACCTAATTGAATTTTATTCAAATCAATTGAACTGGGTTAGTCTAATTGATGATATCTAGATCAAAACTCTTATTTGTGTGATCCAGTTAGATTCAGTTCCATATGGTAATGAGATATGTCACAATCTCTATCATCAACATCATCGAAATACCTTCTGATGGATCAAAACTTTTCTGATTCAGACAACTAATATGATTGATCATCTAAATCATTCTAATTGCTCTCAAAATCCACCAGTGATACCTAACAGCATATGGTGATAATCTGTCAAAACTAAAAATGAATCTCTCGGTGTAGTTACCAGTATTATTAAGTTCTTCTATCTTGAGCTTTGACTGGATTGGGGTTAAGATAATCTCGTCAAACCCTAATATCCGTCATATGATTAATCATTCGATTCAAGTCTAATGTGAAAATCTTAATAGAAACTCTTTCTATTATTTCACTCTGCCATGGCCATGGGCTTATGGACTTGATTCTCATGATCATCATAGGGCTACTTCTCATCTACCGAGGTAGATAGATTTTCTATTGGTGCAATCCAATTCCTACAATGAATATGCTATAGCCAACATACACCTTAGGATTCCGAATGGCTAGGAGACCGAGTCATGGTGTAGTCAAACTATAACACTCTCAAGGTGAACTATCGATGCACCTCATGTCAAAGAACCAGACACACAACTGTAGCTTCGAGCCAGTCATCGACGAGAAGGTAGACTTCTTAATGACTGCTTGAGGTGGTCACGCTCAGTGCCCTCATTCTCTAACAAGTATATGTACTCTCGCTCTGGTGTTTCTACACCATAGACTCAAGACTCATCTACTATAAAGAAGCGATTGTACACCAACCTTCTGGATCAATCACCATCCTCATGATGATCCTATGGTCAGGAGCATTTTATGAGTTAATAATGAAAATTCATGTCTTAAATTTTTAACTCTTGAAAATAAGAACTATCATTGCCATTAACTCAAGGAATGTATCACAGACACTAAATACACATTGTGATAGAAAATAATTCATTTTATTATTTATAATCAAAATTATAATTTTATTCTTAGAAGTGTATAACAAGTGTCAGCCAATTCTGACTTCTAGGGCACACATATCTAATAGAATTAATGCACTGGGTGTATAGGTCATTGATCATAATTTTTTATAAATTATAGTCATGTGTTTGAATGAAGATTTTCATTCTAATTTTTTAGTGTATGTAATTTGATTCATTTAATAGTGGTGGTTTATCTATGGAATAACCTTCATTAAACAAAAACTTCATTTGGATTGCCATTGATCTTTTGCCTTTTGATCGCTAGATCAATAAATAAATATTAGAGCACCTACTCTGATACCAATTGTTGCCCAAGGATGGCTATCCAAGAGAAAGGATGAATTGGTTTATAAAATTTTTGGTCAAATTTAACTCTATACAAGTATGTGCTTAACTTAATTCAATTCAATAAAATTAATTAGTGTATGCAACGGAATCAAGTATGAATGAACTTAAGCAAGAGTTAATCCAAATTAGTAAGTAATTAGTAATTTAAAGCATGCAAGATATGTAAAATAATAGAGAAGAAAATACAACATAAATGCACAAAAATTTTATTGTGGTTCGGTGCAATCCCGTACCTACATTCACTTTCCAAGATCTTCTTGGGAATACCACTATAATCCTATATTATAGTGCATTTATTTTAATACGAAATCATAAATAAATTCAGTTGATTTTGCCGGGCTCATCAACCACAATCCTACACCGATAGTTTTTTTGGGATCACTATCAACTTGATTGATTTTATGGGCTCACCAACCAAAACCTACAAAATTCAATTTCGGGCTTGGATGAGCCTAATTTCCAAGTTTCTTTCTTCTAAAGAAACTTATAAAGAAATAAAAATATAAAGTATTAAATTCGGCACAAGAAAGAAAACAAAAAGAAAACTCTTTTAGAGCTCGAAGAAGTGGCTGAATATGTGCTCTCTTGAAGCTTCACTTCTCTTTCTGATGCTTGAGAGGATGTAGAAGATGATAGAGATTAATTCTCTTAAAGGTCCTCTGATTTAGAAGCTTGATTCCTCTCTATTCTCTTTCTTTTCAATGATATTCAATATTTCCTTCAAGAAATGATTTCTAAATTTAAATCTTCTTAGCTTCTTTTTTCATTAAGTTTCTAGCCTTTTATATGCTTGAAAGTAGCTGGTGAAGGAGTTTTGACCATTGGAAGGGCTGAAATAGTCGTTGGAGTAAAACTAGTCATTTGAAGTAGTGCAGAAAACTAACCGTTATGGTCACTAGGTCGGCTTAGTCTAAGCTGGGTTGGCTCAATTTTCAGCTGGATTGGCTTAGTCCTCTAGATTTTGAAAATCTGATTTTCTGCACTTTCTGTCTTTTGTTTTCTCTGAGACTAGGTCGGCTTAGTTCTAGACTGGATCGGCCCAGTTTGCGTGCCACGTGTGCCAAAGTCTATTTTGATCCTTTCTTCTTTAAATTAATTTATAGACTAGACTTGCCTTTTCGCCTTGATTTAATCTTCATTATAACCTCTTGAAAGGTGTAATTTATGGGCTTGAAATTTATGAGGTTTTGAGATATATAACTACATATCGTCACAAACAATGTTAGTAATTTAATAATTTATACTTAAATACTTTTATTATCATCAAAATAAATTTAGGGTCAACATCATGCACGAGCTTGATTTTTTTTTTTTGAAAAATCGAGCTTAAGCCCGATCCAAAGCCTGAAAATTTTTTTGAGTTAGACTCGGGTAGAGATGTAGGTTAGTCTAGCCTGGTCTAGTTGTAGCCCTGCTGGCATCACTATTTCAGGCCTAAATGGCATTCCGCCTTGATTATCATGTCTCATCATTGTATGAAACCTTTGATGCATCTGGGGAGATCGTTATTTCTGACCTAAATGATGCACCACCCTGATTATCACATCTCATCATTGTAGTGCAACCTTCAAAGCGTGGCATTGAATATTAGTCAAGAAGCTTCCATTTTTCATTTGAAGTGATGTCATCAAAGCCATCACTTCGGTTCTTTACCGATGATCAAATTTGAAATAAATGAAAAGTCACCTGCTCTCATTGTCCAAAGTGAAGATGCCTTTGAGTGGGGGGTAAGTGTTAGGAGGATAACCGAATTCTTCAACCTTGGATGTTTACCAACCTGACTCCTTGGATTATATGGAATATTATGTGGACGTCAGGTATTTATCGAGCTTTGTCTTTAGACATATACCAATGACTAATAATTAAAGGATTAAATGGCTGCAATGGATCTTCCAGGCCGTTTTCTTTATTTGCACGAATGTAAGACAATAAATTTGGCATTATGGGTGCAATAACTACTCATATAATTCATTATTGATGCAAGAACTGCTCATGTTTTAAGGCTATAAATGCCATAACTACGTCCGAAAGATTTAGTGTAATGGCCCACAAATCCTTCTCTATATAAAGGAGGATAAAGGAATCCCCAGGTAAGTTTTTTTGGGATAGAAATTCCCTAATTTTATCTCTCTATTTCGACTGTTTCATAAATTTCGACTTAGTATCAAAAAATTTTTTACTAAATAAATTTTAATAAATGAATATTTGATTGCAGATTAAGGAATTATCCTCCATGATCTCTTAGCTTGTCCTCCAATCGATCTTCAGCTAGATCATCTATTGATCTCTTCAGAATTTAGCGGCAATAGAATTATTCATGACGGTTGGGTGCACCAAATCCTTCCTACTCTCATTAATGACAATATAATGAACGGGCTAAATCAATATTCATGTTACCTATCTGCCAATATGCAATCCACCGGTCCGCTCTTAGGCCCGACCAACTCTCCAACGAACGCCAAACCTCAGCTAAACCCTTCCCCTCGCTCTCCCCCAAATCCCGACCAGAAGGCTGAAGAAGATGTCCTCTCGCCTCCTCCGCGTTCCCGAGTGTCTCTCCCGCCTCTTCTCCTCCTCCGGGAACCATAACCTTGACCCTAACCCTAATGCCTACCCGAAGCGCCTGAAGACAACCATCAATTACCTCTGCCGGGAGCGCAACCCCGACAAGCTCGTCGCCGCCTTCAAGAAGTCCTCCGAGTCCTACCGCTTCCGCTGCAAGCACCGCATCTACGAGATCGTCGTCCGCCGCCTCGCGGCTGCCAGCCGCCCCGATGCCGTCGAGGCCATCCTCGAGGAACAGAAACGCTACACCGCCGATATCGCGCGCGAGGGCTTCGCCGTCCGCCTCATCACCCTCTACGGCAAGGCCGGCATGCCCGCCAACGCCACCGCCTCCTTCCACCAGCTCCCCGCGCTCGGCTGCCCCCGCTCCGTTATGTCCTTCAACGCCCTTCTTAGCGCCTGCGCCGATGCTGGCGACTCCGACCGGATGGCCGCAGCCTTCCGGGAGATCCCTGCCGCCGACCCCTCCATCGTCCCCAATCTCTTCTCCTACAACATCCTCATCCGCGCCCTTTGTGAAAAGGGCGATCTTGATGCGGCCTTCGATGTATTGAGCCTCATGGAGAAGAATGAGATCGCCCCTGACTTGATCTCCTTCAATACTCTGTTGAATGGTTTCTATTCAAACAAGAGATTCTCCGACGCCAAAAAAATTTGGACTTTAATGGGTGAGAAAAATATCGAGCCGGATACCAAGAGCTTCAATGCGAAGCTAAGGGCACTGGTTTCAGAAGGGAAGACTTCTGAGGCAGTGGAGCTGGTCGATGAAATGAGGCGGGTTGGACCAAAGCCCGACACTTTCTCTTTCAATGCTCTGATCAAAGGGTATTGCCAAGACGGGAACTTGGAAGAGGCCAAGAGATTGTACTTGGATTTGACGAAGAATGACTGTGCTCCCAACAGGTGGACCTTCGAGACGCTGATCCCCGCTCTTTGTGAGGCTGGGGATCTCGACCTGGCTCTCAAGTGTTGTAATGATAGCATGAGCCGCCGCTGTGTTGTGGATGCGTCGGTGTTGCAGGATGTGGTGGATGAGCTGGTTAAGTTGTCGAGAGCAGAGGAGGCTAAGAAGCTTGTGGAGCTTGGGCGGAGGAATTATTATTCACGGAAGGATCTGAGAATGCCTTTATCATCTTGAGTCTCCTAGGTAGATACAATTTCCAATTGTTGTAATTCATGTTCGTTGAATTATGAGGCAGTTGGTGTCTTCCTGTTTTGATGCTCTGGAGGGAGGAATTCAATCAGATATTGTTTTATAGGGGGAAGAGAAACTTTCATCATTTTAACAAACGAATGATGCTGCTTGAACGATACTTGCACCAATTGGTGTTGCTATGCCTTTGGTGTTCTCAGAGGTTTTGCTGTTTCCTGCAACTTAACATAAATCTTTCCTCGACTTAGGTCTGTTTGTAGTCCATTTATCTGTTCTCTATTTTCTTTCATTTAAAGCTCTTTACTTTGTTGTCATTATGAATACCTGTGACCTTGCTTGAGAACCATCATTTAGGAAGTTGCAAGAAGCACCATTTCAAATCTGTAGCTTTTCTGTCAATCAATTGACTAGCATGTAACCCATTTAGGGAAAAGTTGCATGGAGCACTGTTGGTAATCTGTAGCTTTTCTATCAATCACTGTTGGAAATCTGTAGCTTTTTAATCAATCACCTGACTAGCATGTAACCCGTCGGCCATCTAATCTAGAAATTAGAGTTTTTTATCTTTCCCAGCAGGAAAAGGTCACTTAAATCCACCAAGAAAGTAACTCATGCATTATGACACGAGGACCCAAGCCTGAACATTTCTTTGAGAAGAACTATACAAGCATTGCCTTCTTCTACACATAAGAGGAGTGCTATCTTCAATCTGATGCTAGTTGTTCTTGTTAAAGATTTAAGAGGGAAAAGATCTTGAAGAATATATTCTTATTCAATGCCAGACTACTTGATAAATGTAAGAAATGCTTCAACTACAAATTATGCTGTTCCATGCATCTTCGAGTTTACAACTAAGATTGATCCAGCTCCCAACTTTATTGCCAAAAGAAGTGCAGAATTGTTTAAGGGGTGAATGACCAAATGCTTCTCCTGTCACTTAAGTGGACTTTTGGATTAACTTACAAATTATGGCCGTGACTCCAACTGGGTGGCCATTGCCTTCTGGAAGATCCCCTCTGCTGACCCTCCATAGTCCCTGGCCTCTTCTTCTACAACATCCTCATCCACATCCTCTGCAAAAAGGGCAATCTTGATGTGGCATTTGATGTATTGAGCCTTGTGGAGAACAATTAGGTCGTGCACGATTTCCTCAGATGCCCAATTGCCCATGCTGTGGTGTATGATGTTCCTTTCTTTATACTGGTCTGTTTGCGTTGGGTCTAAACTTTAGTTTTTTATCGGGAAAAGATAGTATTTTTATATCTTTAAGAGGAGCTTGGATCATAAGGACCTCATAACTTGCTTGATGATGTTGCTTTGCGGTTTGGGAGTGATTTAGATATGGAAGCTTTTGTTTAAAGGAAGGATTTCTGATGTTTCTGTAAAAGTTCAGATATGGCCTTTGTAATCTCGGTGATTTTCTTTGGAAATTTTGTCCTTGTTAAGGATTATTGTTTATGGGCTTTCTTTATGTGGGCCTGTTTGTTGGGTCTACAATTAAGATTTTTAACGCAAAAAAAGAGTATTTTTTATCCTTGGATTATGGGGACCTTCTGACTTTTGCTCGATGATATTGTTTCGTGGTTTGAGAGTGATTTAGATGTGGAAGCATTTGTTTCAAGGAAGGATATCTGATGTTTCTGTAAAAATTCAGATATGGCATTTGTATTCTTGGTGTAGAATTCTTTGGAATTTTTGTCCTTGTTAAGGATTATTGTTTATGTTCCTCTAATATTATTAAGTTGGTTGTGTGATATGTTTTACAAAATTGGGTTGTTTAATCTTTAACTGTTAACTTTATAGTCTTTGAGCATTGAAAGAATGAAGTTGTGGCATGACTGGTTCTCTATTTTCAGAAGTGGGCATTTCTTCCAGTTTGAGTTTCATGGATGAACTAGAGTGCTGAAAGACTAATCTTGGTTGATATGTTTTAAAAAATGAAAAAAAAATTGAATTATGCCTTCCCATTTAATCTGATAGTTGGTTGTAGTTCTACAAAATTTAAGTGATTGATAAGGGAATCGAGAAGTTTCAAGCGAAGGGGGCAAGAAGAGAAGGGCTGAAGTGTTTGCTATACTCCAATACAATTTACTCATCTGAGCATGTGAAATGCATAAAATTGGTCCTAGCGTGTTCAGAAGGGCTAAAATTATGGAAGACTGCCAGGTCCCTGGCAGTAAAATGAACATTAAGTTGACCTAGTCAAACTTCTTTATACATGCTACTTATGGTTTGTTCTCTTCATAATGGAGTGAGCTTCTTCTTAGGATTATTAGAATTTCTCATGTTGCTGTTATGACCTTAATTTGGCATGCTTAGTTTCTCAATCGACTATGATACTTCCAATATTATGGCATTAAATGCAAAGTATAACATTGTTGGGGAGAGGTTCTTTGCTAAACAACCCTCAAGTGGAAGCAAGGAAAACAAACACTTGCTGGTTGTGATTTCAGGAAACAGCATGCCATCGAATCGCAATAACCAAAAAAATGCTTGACTGTATGAAGGATAGTTAAATGTTAGTTTGAAACAAACACCATTAGAAAGATAATTAGAAAGTTTCGCAATATTGTTCATCAACTCGGAAATTGGATATAAAAGTTATAGGCTTTGGACTAATGGGCCTTCAAAACATCATAAATTACAATTTTTTAGGAAGGTTAAAAGCATAGAGGTATGGGGGCATACGAACTGGAGGTGGGTGCCATATATGCTGTATCACTCATTGTGTCATCAAAGGGTACAAATGGATGTGCATACATACAACCTCTATGCCCTTGATATGGCCTTTACAGAGTTATTTTCAGATTTACACAAGTTTTGGTCTAGGTTTTGGAGATCAATCCAAAACCTCAAAATGATTTATTTAAATCCCAGTTTCATGCTCAAATACATGAATATGATGATCAAACGACCTTTTAATCCTCATTTGGCAAAATTGGCCATGATTTTTTTTCCCAATCAGACACAAAATCCCACTCAGGGTTTTTAAGAAATAAGAAAGAAAAGGGAGAGAGAAGATTTACTTATCTAGAATGATTTTGTAGCCCCAAAAATTGAAAAACAAGCTGGCAAGCCAATGTCCTGAGGCAGTCTTCCCTTCTCTAACACCTTTCCACCTTCAAACAGCAAATAAGAATCGCCAATTGGGTTGTTTTACTTATGCCAGTTCATGCTTGGTTTGGGGTTAACCTGCCTTGATCTGCTCGAATCGCTGGAACCAAGGAAGTGTTCACTTTAGGGTTGGTTAAAGCATGTAGTTGCGGTTCAGCTGGAATTTATGTGAATTGAAGGGGTTGGTAAGGTATGTATTGATTGATATACACCATATGAACTGGTCTTTCAAACCTTGCTTTTGAATGATGTGTTACGAGTGAAAAATCAATTCTTAGAGTCACTTTTTGTTATTTTTGGGTCAAAAGTCGGTTTTGAAGGATGATAGAAGTCCAGATAAACCTATGCTTAGGATTCTAAGGGTTTAATGGTTCAACTTGAGTCTGTTTTTTCTTTCTTTATTTTTTTTGGATTTGATTCAAGAATCAATTAAGCTTACTACTGGAGTTTTTGTGCTCTTTGGTGAGTTGCAATCTCTTTATGTTGCTTTGCCTCCTATTTTACCACTCAAGGTCTTAGGAATGATTTTTGGTCTATGCTCATCGAGTAGGCCTAAATATTAGCATCACAAATCAGCATATTCTTCCTTCATGATTTTCTCCTGTATGGTTGGATTTTTAGTTATAAATCATGCTACAGTTTATATTGCATAGAGTATCTTATAGCAGTTTCAGTTTTTGATGAATTATTTGTCTTAAATGTTTCCTTTTAGTTATTATTTCTGTCTAGGAGGTTAATTTATTGTGGCATACTATCCATGGGTACCACTCATGCTACAATACTGTGAACAATAACTGTGGCTTGATGGAGTAATCTGGATGCTCTATATTGTTCAGTTCATCTCTAGGTTAGGTAGTACTTGAGTGAGATTAATAGTGGGCTGGCTAATCAAAATAATAATAATAATAATGGTCAACTTGGCTGTTCAGTTTACGTTTATTTTCAATTCAAGTGCCCTATTGTGGTAGGATAATGCTTGGTTCGTGTTGGGGATAAATCCTGTTCCTGCCGAAGTCAAGTTCGGTGCCCAGCCTGATGCGGCCAGTAGCTACGGAAGAGCTTCAGCGGACGGATCTTGGCCGAACTGTTATAGCCGGTCGAACTGCTTAGTGGCCGAGCTCCTTCGAACTCCCAGCAGTCGATCGAACTGCTTAGCGGTCGAGCTCCTTCGGACTCCCAGCGGTCAGGCTTTAGTCGAACTGCTCAACCACCGAGCTTCAGTCGGACCCCCGCGAGAGCCGAACACTCTTCGTGTCGTTCCAGCCAGGCGCCTGCGGGAGCCGAACTTCTCCCGAGCTTCCCCTTCGACCGAATTTCTCAACAAGTCCAAGCTCCTCTGGACGAACTGTCGCCATCAGTCTGCGACAGGCGACGAGACCGGACGACATGGCCGCCACAACTGGCGATACCACTCTCTCCGTAACCAGTCTCATGCGGCCCATGACCTGCCAGTATGGCTGTCACTATCCACCTGACGACGCCTTCCTCTCCGTACCGAACTCCATGCGGCCCCAACAGTTCGCTATCAGACGGTATGGCCGTCACCATCAATTAAGCTCCGCCTATAAAGGACCCTCCAGATACGCTAATATCTCGAATCTCTGATATCTAAGCTCTCCTCTTCTTCTCCAAGCTCCGGAACTCATTCCCGAGCACTCCATTCCTGTTGGCTAGAGTTGACTTGATCGTCAGAGGGTCCTGCCGGAGCCACCTTCCCACCGGTTCCGGACGAGATTTTGTTTTGCAGGTCTCCGATGGCGATCTCATCGGCCTTCACTCCAGCGGATTCCGACGACGACCAGATTCTGCATCAACAGATTGGCACTAGGAGGGCCTGAACCTTCGAGGTTCCCTTGTTCTTAAAGAAGTGCTCGGTGATGATTTCTCTCTTCTCTCTGGAGATCTCTCTTCTTCCTCACTAGAATTTTTTTCCGAAGAGAAAATGCCTCCCAGGAGAGCTTCGACTCGGCGCTCGACGGCCGCCGCAGCCCGATCCCATCCAGATCCGTCTGTTCCTGCTTCAGTCTCGGCAGCTTAGGTTCCATCTGTACCCGCGGTGGATGTGAAGCAGTTCGACCTACTTGTCCGACAGGTCCGTGGCCTCACGGAGGCAGTGCAGACCATACAGTAGCCTCCGGTGGCGACTCCACCAGGAAATCCGCCATCAGAATGTTGGAAACCGGCCCCAAGGAAGAGTACCAGGGCCAACGTACCCATCGCCCGTGAAAAGGAAAAACAAAGAGTCGAGGATCCGTGTTCGGATCATAGTTCTCTTCTGGGGGAGACCTTCCCCATTTGTAGCCGGAAGCCCCCCAAGATCTGCAACCAAGATGGTGCCCTCGATCACAGACTGCGGGAGATGGACCGACGGATTGAAGAGCTCGGCCACGTTGTCCTGGCTCATCATGCCGACGTCCACGCCGAACCTCCTTTCTCCCTCTGAATTATGCAAGAACCCGTTCCACCGAACTTCGAGCTCCCTCAATTGGAAAGCTACGATGGAACTTCTGATCCGATTGATCATCTTGAGGCTTTCCGTGCTATGATGCTACTCCACGGTGCTTCAGACGCCATACTGTGCCGAGCTTTCCCATCTACCTTAAAGGGAGTAGCTAGAAATTGGTACTCGGCATTGAAGCCGAGTACGATCTTCTCTTTTGACCAGATGAGCAGTCAGTTTGCGGCTCATTTCATCAGCAGCCGACGTTCGCGCCGAGGTTCGGATTCTCTAATGAATGTCAAGCAGAAGCAGGGGGAATCCATTTTGGCTTACATCATTCGGTTTAACGCCCGGCATTGGAGGTCCGGGACTTGGACTAGTCTGTTGCGATGGCTGCACTCAAGGGCGGCCTTTAAAAAAATGACTTGCTGTTCTTTCTGAAAAAAAGTATCCCAGGGATTTCGCCGATCTGCTGGCTCGGGCCGAGAGATATGCCCGTGCGGAAGAAGCCTTCAAGTTGAAGGACGAAGAAGCCTTAAGAGAGCGGCTGACAGACGATGGAGAGCCGAGCGAAGTCTGACCGCGCTCACGGGCTCCCTCTGAAAGCAGGCGAACCCGAACTCCTCGAGCTCGCCACCGAGGAAGCCCCGACAGAGGGGCGCGAAGAAGTCCTTCCAGAAGGCTCCGCAACTACGCCTCTCTCAACGCTCCTCGAACTCAGATTCTCACCGAAGTTAAGAACCAGCTGTCAAGACCAGAAGGGTTATAGTCTCCCCCAAACAAGCGCGATCGAAGCAAGTACTGCCTCTACCATCGCGACCACGGTTACGACACCGAGGAATGCATCCAGCTTCGAGACGAAATTGAGGAGCTCATCAGAAAGGGGCGGCTGGGTAAATTCCTCCGGCACCAGTCTGAAGCAGGAAAAGATCGGCTAAGGGCGCTGCCATAGCCAGAGACGGCAAGGAGCTCGATGCTGCCATAGCCAGAGACGGCAAGGAGGTCAGCCACCTCACGGCGTCATCCACATTACCCTTGGGAGGAGCTTGGTACATCGGCGATTCGTTGTCTCCCAGCGACAAGAACTTGCTCCAAATTGAGAATGTCAGCATGAGATAGAGGAGGTCGTCCGGCCCGGGACTTACTGCCGAAGAAACGCGGAGGAACAACGCTACCACGATCCTGAAACAGAATTTGGGGATGCGCTGCCAGTAACTTCCTTTCAATAAAGTTCTTTTCTTTCAATAATATTATTTCTGGATGCGAAAACTATGCGATGACAGGGAAGAAGCAGTCAATAATTGCCGTGTTAGGAATAGGAGGAGAACCTCGTCCTAACGCGAGCAACAACCTCGGCTAGAGATAAGATCTCTCCTGAGCGAAGGCCTCATTCATAAAGGACGAGATGGGGGGAGAGGCCCTGACAGCGGCCCTTATGTGCCCCCATAGTCCGTTAGGAACAGGAGGAGAACCTCGTCCTAACGCGAGCAACAACCTCGGCTAGAGATAAGATCTCTTCCGAGCGACCGTTGACAACCTCGGCTAGAGATAAGATCTCTTCCGAGCGAAGGCCTCGTTCATAAAGGACGAGATGGGGGGAGACCCTGACAGCGGCCCTTATGTGCCCCAACAATCCGTTAGGAATAGGAGGAGAACCTCGTCCTAACGCGAGCAACAACCTCGACTAGAGATAAGATCTCTCCGACGGCGACTGTTGACAACCTCGGCTAGAGATAAGATCTCTTCCCGGGCGATCGTAGTCAACCTCGGCTAGAGATAAAATCTCTTCCGAGTGACCGTTGACAACCTCGGCTAGAGATAAGATCTCTTCCGAGCGAAGGCCTCGTTCACAAAGGACGAGATGGGGGGAGAGGTCCTGACAGCGGCCCTTATGCGCCCTCACAGCCCGTTAGGAATAGGAGGAGAACCTCGTCCTAACGCGAGCAACAACCTCGGCTAGAGATAAGATCTCTTTCGAGCGAAGGCCTCGTTCACAAAGGATGAGATGGAGGGAGAGGCCTGACAACAGCCCTTACGTGCCCCCACAGCTCGTTTAGGAACAGGAGGAGAACCTCGTCCTAATGCGAGCAACAACCTCGGCTAGAGATAAGATCTCTTCCGAGCGATCGTTAACAACCTCGGCCAGAGATAAGATCTCTCCTGAGCGATCGAGTCAACCTCGGCTAGAGATAAGATCTCTCCTGAGCGAAGGCCTCATTCACAAAGGACGAGATGGGAGGAGAGGCCCTGACAATGGTCCTCACATGCCCCCACAGCCCGTTAGAAATAGGAGGAGAACCTTGTCCTTAATGCGAGCAACAACCTCGGCTAGAGATAAGATCTCTTCGAGCGACCGAGTCAACCTCGGCTAGAGATAAGATCTCTTCCCGAGCGAAGGCCTCGTTCACAAAGGACGAGATGGGGGGAGAGGTCCTGACAGCGGCCCTTATGTGCCCCTACAGCCTGTTAGGAACAGGAGGAGAATCTCGTCCTAACGCGAGCAATAACCTCGGCTAGAGATAAGATCTCTCCCGAGCGATTGTGTCAACCTCGGCTGGAGAGCTTCAACTTCGACCTGGGCTAGAAATAGGATCTCTCCCGAGCGACCGTGTCAACCTCGGCTGGAGAGCTTCAATTTCGACCTCGGCTAGAGATAGGATCTCTCCGAGCGCCGTGTCAACCCTGTTGGAAGAGCTTCAACTTCGACCTCGGCTAGAGATAGGATCTCCCCGTGTCAACCTCGGCGAATCATGTCAACCTCGGCCAGAGATAAGATCTCTCCCGAGCGACCGTGGTCAACCTCGGCTAGAGATAAGATCTCTCTCGAGCGACCGTGTCAACCTCGGCTGGAGAGCTTTAACTTCAACCTCGGTTAGAGATAAGATCTCTCCCGAGCGTCTGTATTAACCTCGGCTGCTGGAGACAATATCGCCCCGAGGAGCTCAACCTCTGACCTCGATCGCAGTGGACGAGGCCTACCTCAACCTCGGTCGGAGATGAGATCTCCCCCGGGCTTCAACTTTGACATCAACTTTAGCGGGAGATGAGATCTCTCCCGAGCTTTGACCTGAACCAGCATGGAGACCAGAAGAGAACTTTGGCAGTTGTCTTTTCTGCACTCCCTTCCTTCGAGTTTCGAACTTAGGAGTGGAGGGGCTATTGTTGGGGATAAATCCCGCTCCTGCCGAAGTCAAGTTCGGTGCCCAGCCTGATACGGTCAGTAGCCACGGAAGAGCTTTGGCGGACGGGTCTTGGCCGAACTGTTACAATCGGCCGAACTGCTTAGCGGCCGAGCTCCTTCGGACTCCTAGCAGCCGACCGAACTGCTTAGTGGCCGAGCTCCTTCGGACTCCCAGCGGCTGGGCTTTAGTCGAACTCCTTAACCGCCGAGCTTCAGTCGGACCCCCGCGAGAGCCGAACTCTCTTCGCGTCATTCCAGCCAGACGCCTGCGGGAGCCGAACTTCTCCTAAGCTTCCCCTTTGGCCGAACTCCTCCACAAGTTCAAGCTCCTCTGGACGAACTGTCGCCATCAGTCTGCGACAGACGACGAGGCCGGACGACATGGCCGCCACAACTAGCGACACCATTCTCTCCGTAACTAGTCCCATGCGGCCCATGACCTGCCAGTATGGCTGTCACTATCCATCTGACGATGCCTTCCTCTTTGTACCGAACTCCATGCAGCCCCAATAGCTCGCTACCAGACGGTATGGCCGTCACCATCAATTAAGCTCCGCCTATAAAGGACCCTCCAGATACGCTAATCTCTCGAATCTCTGATCTCTAAGCTCTCCTCTTCTTTTCCAAGCTTTGGAACTCATTCCCGAGCACTCCATTCTTGTTGGCCAGAGCTGACTTAATCGTCGGAGGGTCCTGCCGGAGCCACCCCCCACTGGCTCCGGACGGGACTTTATTTTGCAGGTCCCCGACGGCGACCTCATCGGCCTCCACTCCAGCGGATTCCGGCGACGATCAGATTCTGCGTCAACAGTTCGTTTTATGAAAAGGGAGAAGTAGGTGGCCGTGGTGGTGGTGAGTGCGGAGAATTATACATGAGATTTCTTCAGAATAGAAGTGGCCTTAAGCCTTCTGTTTCCTTCTCTCTCTTTTCTTATCCTTCTCTCTTCTACCATATTTCTTATCCTGCTGATTTACTGCTGTTATAACATCAGCATTTAGATTTGAAACAATTTTCATTGCTGTCGATCGCTAAACAGCAAATCAGAAATTAGATTTGAAACTGACTTTTTGTAATAACCGATCAAATATGTTCAGTGATTGATGTATAGATCCGATGTGAACCAAAAATTGTCGCAGATTCATGTAGCCTTTAAATTTCAATGAGGCTACATTGGTTTCTTTGATCAATATCTCCAACAAGACTAACACATAGAACCATATGTTTCATGACTTGTTATCTATTTCTGCATGTAGTTGTTTTTTATCATTTTGTTTTATCATTTCTATATTACGGAGTACAAAGGAAGGTGCAAAATTTTGCAGCTTAAAGATGATATTTTCTGTGGAATGATTATTTGCCATTGGAGGAGGCATGTACAGGTATGTGATAGCGAGCCTTATTCTCTACATATCTTAGAAAGTTAGAGGGCTCATTTAATGTCTTTTCCTTCATAAATTAAATAGAAAAAAGATCATGACCTTGTGTCATACCTTGTGCCTTGAACTTGCTCAAATTCCAAGGTATGGCTATCATACTCAATCAAATATGAGTGCAAATATGAAACTTTTCTCTCACAACCATATGATTTAATACAGCACAAATGAAGTGCGTTAGACACCATATATCTTAATTAAATCTACTTACAAGACATTAAATGTAGTGTGTTTCATATAAAGTACATATTTAGAAATAGTAAAAGAAAATGGTCTACTATATTGCTATTGCTGGTGCTGCTTGAATAATTATATCCAAAAGCAACTTCATACCAGGTCTTCTCTCTTTGAAAAGTTCTGCCATATCCCTCACCAAATTGTTTTGGGACCCTCTTTGATTGCAAGATAGCAAACAGCATGATATTATCAAAATACGAAAAAACAACAATAGCATTTGAATTTTGAAGACCTCTACCTGGCATTCAAAGACGAATGATCTTCTATTTAAAGACTTTTTGTTACTTAGCAGAGGACAAGAAATTTTCAAATGATGTAGAATTATTCTACTTAGATGTGCTGGTGTATCGGCTGTGGCTGTATGGATGTTATTGACAAATATGTTGTTACAGAAAGTGCTCTCTTCCGTCTTCTGCACTTTCCTCATAAGTATCTGTGAAATTTTGTCACAGTCCAAGTGATTTTAGAACCTCAGTGGACTTGAATAAAAAAAATATGCTGGAGCTAACAAATGCTAATTGTTGAGGCCATCCGGCTACATCTTCTTGATGTGCAACCGCGAGCTTGCAAATGATGAAAATCAATGTAAAGCAGCATTTTCTTTTGAGTTGATCGTAATGACAGTGGTTTGTTAATGGAGCATGTGTTACTAGGCGCAGGCCTCCTGCCACTTCCCTTTTATTTTAGAGCTTAGTGTTATTCATTAATCATTACTATACTCAAAAGTGAAAAGCTTTCTTTCAGTGCTTGTGTATGTAGAAAGGGCATAGGTTTTGTGGTGTCTTTCATTGCACAATACGATTGGCTGATTGATTTGGTAGAAACCAAGATTTCAATACCCCCTTGCATGAACAAGTATTTTTATTTGGTTCTGTTGTCTGTCATCTGTATATATAAATGCTCTGAATATCAAGCACTCAGCAATGGAGTGGGGGCACTAAACCCTATGATTGTGCAAGAGTTTATACTATGAGTTTTTTCAAATTATATGACCATTGATCTTTATGTTCTTTGGTGATAGTTCTTGTTAGGGGCAAACCCTCGCCTGCCGAAGTCTGACAGGACGCCAAGTTTGGAGTGACCTTGCCCGACGGCGATAACCATGGCTAACTTCGGTCAATGAGGAATTCCTGCTTAGCGCCAAGATCGCAGACCTCCGACTTGGACTTGTTGGTCGACCTTCCGTATTCCGTCGCCAACTTTCTCAGATAACTCCGAAATCTACAAGGTCTTATGGATTTCATCTGGACGAGCTCGAACAGTGATGGTAGTCTTCTAAGCAATCAAGTGTTCGAATCCGACACAATCTGGCTTGACGATAGAGCCTCTCCCTGGACGAACTTTGACAACCTATGAAGAGTAGAAGATCTCTAAATTCTCGTATCGAGAATTTTGAATATGCACGCAAAAGGGCCCTGTCCTCCTTTAGTAGCCCTCAGACGATCCTAAGAATGGTTGAGCTTCAAAAGAACGGTTGAGTTGCAAGAGTGTCCTAATTGTCCACCCCCTGCGACCACCGATCGAGTTCTCTCATCAGTTGAACTCCTCTCAATTGCCAGACAGCCACCTAGAAGCTGAATTCCCTCCGGCCTCCAGTCTACCGGACTCCTCTAGCGTACACCTACTGGACTTCTCTACCAGTCTCCTTCCAGACGATCTCCAATTGCATCCCTTCCGGATAATTTTTCTCAGTCGCACCCCTTCCGGATGATCTCCTCTAGTCGCATCTTTTCTGGACGATCTCCTCCAATTGCATTCTCACTGGATGATTTCCTCCAGCTAAACTCATTATAAACGAATTCCTTCTGATCAATAGACAAGCTCTTTCCAATCGCCTAAGTAGGCTTCTTCCAATCGAACTCCTTTCAGTCGCCCAATCGTCCAAGCAGGCTCCCTTCAGCCGAATTCCTTACTATCGCCTAGAAGAATCTCGTCCTCTATGCGGATTCAGCTTCTAGCTCAAGGCAAATTGATTATTGTGCGGATAACCTCGAAGAAATCCGAACTTCTTCAGAACTGTTGTGGTATGAAGCTCTTCATCGCCGATAGGTGCTCTAGCTGAGCTCCAGGCATTGCTCTCCAACAGACTAGCACGTTGCGACAACGGATATTATCCTTCGTAACAAACTCCACGTGGTCCCGAACGACCCACTATCAGGCAGCTACGGCTGTCACCATTAGTTTGTTATAAGCTTCGTCTATAAAAGAGACCCTCCAGATACGTTTTCTTTAAGCTCTCATTCTCTTTTTCATTCTCTGCTCAATTTCTTGAGCACTCTATATCTGTTGGTTAGAAGAGCTGATTTGATCGTTGGAGGGTCCTACTGGAGCCACCATCTCTGACTCCGGATGGGACTTTGTTTTGCAAGTCATCGGCGGCGACCTCTTCTCCAACTTCAGTCCGATCCGGCGTCAACCAGATTCTGCACTAACAAGATTGGCGTTAGAGAAAGGGTACACGAGCCTTTGTTCTAAAAAAAATGCTCTATCAAATTTGTCTGCTCTCTTTTTTTAATCTCTCAAGATCCATCTCCGTTTGATCTTTTTCGGTCTTAGGAATGCCTCCAAAGATGACGGTCATTCGGAGATCCACCGTCTCTGCCGCCAGATCTAAGCCAAATCTACCTGCTTCAACACCATCACCAGCACTGCAACCTCCTCCACCGACGATAATGGTGGATTTAGAGTAGTTCAACTAGCTGGTGCAGTGGGTCCGGGGCCTCACCGAAATGGTGCAGGTTATGCAGCAACCTCCGTCGGCAGTCCGATCGGAAAATCCTCCATCGGGATGTCAAGAGCCAGTCCTAAGGAGTCATACTTAGGTCAACAGACCCATCGACTTTGGGAAGGGGAAGCAGAGAGCAGAGAGCTGTTTCGATCATGATTCTTCTCCAAAGGAAACCTTCCCCATTTATAGCTAGAAATCCTCCGAGATCTACGATCGAGATCAGGTTCTCGATCGAAAATTTCAAGAAATGGATCGGCGGATTAAGGAGCTCCACCATGCAGCCCCAGCTAACCATGGCAACATCTGCACTGACCCTCCTTTCTTCCAGAGAATCATGCAGGAGTCGATCCCACCGAACTTCAAGCTCCTTCAACTCGAGAGCTACGATGGGACCACTGATCCGATCGACCATCTGGAGGCCTTTCGGACCATGATGCTGCTCCATGGCATGCCATACGTCATTTTGTGCCAAGCTTTCCCATTCACTCTGAAGGGAGCAGCGAGAAACTAGTACTCGGTGGTGAAGTCGGATACGATCTTCTCTTTTGATCAAATGAGCCACCAGTTTACGGCTTATTTTGTCAGCAGCCGACGTCCAAGACAAGGCTCGGACTCCCTCATTAACATCAAGCAGCAGGAAGGAGAGTCCATCTGAGCTTATGTCAACCGCTTCAACGCCGCTGCACTGGAGGTCTGAAATTTGGACCGATCATTGCCATGGCCGCATTGAAGGGCGGCCTTTTGAAGAATGATTTGCTGTTCTTCCTAGAAAAGAAGTATCCCAGGGATTTTGCTGATCTGCTAGCTCGGGCTGAAGGCTATGCCCGAGTTGAAGAAGCCTTCAAACTGAAGGACGAGGAAGCTGCAAGAGAGCGGCAGGCGGGCGAATCTAGCAAGCCCATGGTTGAAGAGAAGCCAAATGAAGTTTGGCCGCGCTCTCGGACTCCCCTTGAGTGCAAGCAAGCCCAAACTCCTCGAGCTCACCGTTAAAGGAGCCCTAGTAAAAGGGCACAAAGGAGCTCTTCCCTTAGAAGGTTTCACAATTATACTCTCCTCAATGCTTAAAAAACTCAAGTACTAATGGAGATCAAAGAGCATTTGCCAAGACCGGAGAGGATGCACACTCACCCGGACAAGTGCAATTCAAATAAATACTGCCTCTACCATCATGACCATGGTCACGATACAAAAGAATGCATCTAGCTCCAAGATGAGATTGAGAAGCTCATTAGACGAGGCCGGCTTGGTCGATTCCTGCGACGTTGGTCTGAGACAAAAAAAGATCGGCCGAGGGCACTGCCACAACTAGAACCACCAAGAAGGAAGTAGCAAGAAGATCGACCACCTCTCGACATCATCAATACCATCTCTGGGGGCTTCGATAGGAGGAAGCCAGTGGATCTGAGGGGTCGGTTAAAAGGTGGACTGAGGAACCCATCACTTTCACTGAAGAAGATGCTCAAGGGGTTCAATTTCCGCACAACAACACGGTTGTAGTTTCTTTAAACATTGCAGACTATGATGTACGTCACATTCTTATTGATAATGGAAGCTCTACTGATGGCTTGTTTTATGATGCTTTCTCTAAAATGTCTATACCTAATAACCAACTCGGACTAATGAATTCTCCATTGGTTGGCTTCACTGGTGGTGCGATGCCAGTTGAAGGTGTGATAACTTTAAGTGTAGCTGCAGGATGATATCCGAGGCAGTCCAGGGCGTAAGTGGATTTTTTGATAGTAAGAGCTCCATCTGCTTACAATGCAATTCTTGGCCGACCTGATCTAAATGCGGTTCAGGTAGTAGTGTCGACCTACTATTTAAAGATGAAGTTTCCAATGAATTGCGGGATCGGAGAAGTCAGGAGAGACCAAGCTTTGGCGAGACATTGCTACTCAATTGTCCTGCAAAGGGATGAGCAGTCTGACCCTTGCCCAGTTGATGGGTTGGACGTTCGGAACGATCTTACAGAAGAATGGAAAGATTCCATGGAAGATCTTATCTCCATCCCTTTAGATGATGGAAACAAAGACCACACTGTACAGATCGGCTCTAATCTGAGTAGGAGATACGAGAACAGCTCGTCGAGTTCCTGCAGAAAAATGCAGATGTTTTTGCTTGGGTTCCTGCAGACATGCTAGGAATTGATGCCGAAGTCATGGAACACCGTCTGGCTATTGATCCCAAACATCGGTCAGTGAAAGAAAAGGTGCACAGCCATGCCTTAGAGAGACAGAAAGCAATTACAGAAGAAGTCAATAAGCTTCTCAAGGCCGGATTCATCCGAGAAGTCTCATATCCGAACTAGGTCTTTAATGTGGTCCTTGTCAAGAAGGCGAATGGCAAGTGGAGGATGTGCATAGACTTCAAGAAGTTGAACAAGGCCTGTTCGAAAGATAGTTACCTCTTGTCCAAAATTGATCAACTGGTGGATGTGACCTCGAGCCATGAGCTCCTCACCTTTATGGATGCCTTCTTCGGCTCCAACCAAATCCGGATGGCACTAGAGGACGAGGAGAAAACTACTTTTATTACTGATCGTGGTCTTTATTGTTACAGGGTCATGTCCTTTGAGCTTAAAAATGCAGGAGCAACATACCAGCGCCTCGTCAATAAGATATTCAAGGAGCAGATCGACTGCAACATGGAGGTTTATGTAGATGACATGCTTGTCAAGAGCCGAACTTCGATAAATTACATAGCTGATCTCGAGGAGATCTTCAGCGCCCTCCAGAAGTACAAGATGAAGCTGAATCCAACCAAGTGTGCTTTCGGCGTGACCTCAGGGAAGTTCTTGGGATTTATGGTGTCAAGATGCGGGATTGAGACTAATCTGAAAAAGATTCGGGCTATCCAAAAGATGACTGCTCCAAAATCAATAGAAGAAGTTCAGTGCTTAACAGGAAGGATAGCAGCTCTGAATTACTATCTCGAAGTCGGCCGAACGGTGTATGCCCTTCTTCTGACTTCTCAAGCAACCAAAGAACTTCTGTGGGACCGCAGAGTGTCAGCAAGCATTTGAAGAACTCAAAAGCTACCTCGGCTCACCTCCCTTATTAGCCAAGCTCGAACCTAGAGAAGAACTATTTCTGTACTTGGTGGTCTCCCCAGCGGTCCTTGCGGCAGTCCTCATCAAAGAAGTGAAAGTGTAGCAGTCGATTTACCACATAAGTCGAGTCTTGAGGGACGTCGAAATCAGGTACACTAAGTTAGAAAAACTAACTTATGCTCTACTGGTTGTAGCTCGGAGACTTCGATCTTATTTTCAGGGGCACACCATAACTCTCCTTACCGATCAACCAATCAAGGCTGTTCTTCACCGAATAGATACCTTTGGAAGAATCACAAAATGGGCAATTGAAATCACAGAGTTTGACATCAATCTTCAGCCTTGACCGTTAATTAAAGCTCAAATACTGGCGGATTTCATAGTGGAATGCACTATCCCGAACGAGGCCGAATTGGAACAGAGTGAGGTCAGCATTCCATGGTTACAGTCGAGCTCCTTTGAAGAAAAGGCCGACCTCCTTGAAGGCCTCTGGGTCCTGTATGTGGACGGCTCATCCAATGCTTCGGACGCAGGCGCTGGATTGATCCTGATGAACCCGGAGGGAGTCATCGCTGAATATGCGCTGCGCTTCGAGTTCCTGCAACAAACAATGGAGCTGAATATGAAGCTTTGATAGCTGGATTAAGGATAGCTAAGGAATTGAAAGCAGATCGACTCCAAGTATACAATGATTCCCAACTGGTAGTTGGACAAGTTAGCGGTAGTTATGAAGCTCGAGAGGAAAGTATGATAAAGTATCTTGAGAAAGTGAAGAATTTGACTCCGGTCTTCAAAAATTTCAGCATTCGATAGATTTCGAGAGCAAAAAATACTAGAACCGACCTCTCTAAATTGGCCACATTGGCTCCAGCCGAACTGCCTAAGGAAGTCTTTTTCGAAGTCCTGAAATGTCCGAGTTCGGAAGAACCGCAGTCTGTGATGCAGGTTGAGCATGAGCCGAGCTGGATTGATCCATTGGTCACTTACCTCAAAGATGGAGTCCTACCTCATGATCCAAACGAAGCTCGAAAATTAAGGAATCAGACCTTCCGGTATGTTCTCCACGAAGGCAAATTGTACAAAAGATCGTATTCACTATCACTCTTAAAATGTCTCCAACCTTCCGAAGTCGACTTTGCATTATGGAAAGTGCATGAAGGAATCTATGAGAGCCATTTGGGAGCTCGATCATAAGCTACTTCGGTAAGGTTATTACTGGCCGATCTTATATCGGGATTCTCTGGACTATGTTAGAAAGTGTGACCGTTGACAGAGAAATGCTAGTATTTAGAGATAGCCGGCCTCTGAGCTTACCCCTTTGAGCGCCCCTTAGCCATTTGCACAATGGGGGATGGATATACTTGGCTCCTTCCCGATGGCATTCGGACAACAAAAGTTTCTTTTGGTTGCAATTGACTACTTTATCAAATGGATTGAGGTCGAACCTTTGGCTAAAATTACTGAAGCCAAAGTACAGGACTTCGTCTGGAAGTCTATTGGTTGTAGATTCGGCTTACCTCGGACCCTTATAATAGATAATGGACGATAGTTTGCTGGAATAAAATTCGTCGAGTTTTGTGAAGATCTGAACATATCTCATAATTTTACATTAGTAGCTCATTCACAGGCAAACGGCGAGGTCGAGGTAATCAACAAAATCCTACTGCAGGGAATCAAAGCAAGACTTGAGAAGGCTAAAGGGACTTGGGTAGATGAACTCCATCATGTACTCTGGGCATACCGAACTATCCAAAGATTGCCAACTAAGGAGACTCCATTCGCCTTGACCTTCGGGACGGAAGCTGTCATCCCAATAGAGCTTAAACTTTCGTCAGCACGAGTTGTGGCATTTAATGAGCAGCAGAACTCATAAGATCTTAGGGCTAACCTCGACATTTGGAAGAAAAAAGGGAAGAAGCCCGAGTTCGGATGGCAGCTTACAAGCAGAAAGTAGCTTGCTACTACAACTCAAGGGTCAGAAGCAAAGTATTCAAAGTGGGAGCCTGATACTTCGGCGAGCGGTTGTTTCGCAACCTTAGAACCAAGGAAAGCTCGCTTCAAATTGGGAAGGCCCGTATGAAGTTAAGGAGGTCGTCCGGTCCGAAACTTATTACTTGAAGGAGCTTGGAGGAACAACACTCCCGTGACCCTGGAATTCGGAGAATTTGCGAATGTATTACCAGTAATTTTACTCTAATAAAATTCTCTTTTCAATGTCTGTCTTTTGGTGCAAAATTATATAATGATAGGAAACAACTCAATCGAACTTCGTTCTTAAACAAAGACGAAGACCCCGTTGTCTAAGACGGGATGAGGGGAGAGGCTCTTTCAACGGCCTTTCTGTGTCCTTACTGTCCTGTTAGGAACAGGAGGAGAACCTCGTCCTAACTTGAGCAAGACGAAGACCCCATTGTCTAAGACGGGATGAGAAAAGAGGCCCTTCCAACAGTCCTTCTGTGTCCCTACTGTCCTGTTAGGAATAGGAAGAGAACCTCGTCCTAACTTGAGCAAGACGAAGACCCCATTGTCTAAGACGGGATGAGAAAAGAGGCCCTTCCAACAGTCCTTCTGTGTCCCTACTGTCCTGTTAGGAACAGGAAGAGAACCTCGTCCTAACTTGAGCAAGACGAAGACCCCATTGCCTAAGACGAGATGAGGGGAGAGGTCTTACCAATGGTGCTTCTGTGCCCTTACCGTCCTATTAGGAATAGGAGGAAAATCTCATTCTAACTTGAGCAAGACGAAGATCCCGTTGTCTAAGACGGAACGAGGAGAGAGGCTCTTTCAACGGCTCTTATGTATCCCTACCGTCCTGTTAGGAATAGAAGGAGAATCCCGTCCTAACTTGAGCAAGACGAAGACCCCATTGTCTAAGACGGGATGAGAGGAGAGGTCCTTCTGTGCCCCTATCGTCCTATTAGGAACAGGAGGAGAATCCCGTCCTAACTTGAACAAGGCGAAGACCCCATTGTCTAAGACGGGATGAGGGGAGAGGCCCTTTCAACGGTTCTTCTGTGCCCCTACCGTCCTGTTAGGAACAGGAGGAGAACCCCATCCTAACATAAGCGAATACTAACCGTATCAGGAACAAGAGAAGAACCTCGTCCTGACATCCGAGATGGTAGAAAGATCTCGTCCTGACACGAATAAGGATCTTTGGTTGCTTAAGATAGGAGGAAAATCTCGACCTGACAGAAGTAAAAACCTACCTCGCTAGGAAAAGGAGGAAGACCTCGTCCTGAGGGGGGAATAGAGTAAAGATCGACCCATCAAGAAAAAAAAAATAGAGCTATCAACAGATATTCGATTCACATAGGGCGAAAATGAGGAAAGATATTATTTCATTAAAGTTAAAGTCAAGTAAAAAATAAAGGTCTGCAAGATCGGTTACAAAAGAAAGAAAGAAAAAGTTGAAGATCTACGAGGGATCTGATTCCTCGGACTTCGGACTGCTGGCCATCACCAAGGATTTTTTCAGGCCGACGATCTCTTCCTCGAGCTTCTTTCTTCTTATTAAGTTATCGCGGAACATCCTGTCAGTCCTTTGGTAGTTCTTTTCTGACACCTGCAGCCTTTTCCTCAGAACCTCAGATTCAGTCTCGGCATCTTTGATGACTTGCTATTCGCAAACCAATTGAAGCTTCAATCGCCGAACTTCAGCTTTTTCAATCCCAATTGATTTTGAAAGTTCGCCCGGGATCCTCTTCAAGGAGGCAATCTCTTTCGACTCCCTATTTGTGTCAGATTGATAACTGTCGGCAAGCTGCTGTTGAAGCCGAGCCACCTCACTGTTAGCAGCCCGGAGCTGCTGCGCAAGCTTAGATATTCTTCCGTACCAGCCCAATTGGTAGGTCTCATAGGCAAACTCAACGTCAAACAGCTGCTTCTGGAGCACAGAGAACCTTTGAGACCAATCCCATTCATATCGGGCTTTTGTCGGAAGATCATAGCGAACTTCCCTCCAACAGTTGAATCTTCTCTTTCGCCGTCTTGAGCTCAACTTTGAGAGAGCTGATCTTCGCAATCAATGCTCAGGACTTATCACCGCCATTTTTTCTAAGCTCGGCCAACTCTTTTTCGAAATTACCTTTCGTAATGTTGAAGCTCAGAATTTTTCATGTGTAGCTTGCAGATGTGAGTGACCTCAATCGTCGTCTCTGAAGCATTCTTCCTGGATCTCTGAAGTTCGTCTTTCATCTTTTTCAACTTTTTCTTCAGGTGATGAATCTTCCTTTTTAAACTTTTGATTATGGGTTTCAAAGGGATGCCTTGAGGTAGTGGCTCGGCATCATTTGAAGATGACTGGGCTTGACTACGATCACTGAAGGATTCTGAACAACATCCATCATGACACAAATGTAAAGAAAAGGAAGTTCGATTTCATTTCTCAAAACGTTTAGCATACATCAAAAAAAAAAAAGGGAGAAAAAGTACAAGTTGATAAAAAGTTTTAGACCTTAGCCAGTGCAAAAGTGGGTGAGGTCGATACATCGTTGGCAACCTCGAGCTCGGGAATGGACTCAGGAGCTTCAGCTGCAGGGTCAGGAGCACCCGAGGCAGATTCGATGATGGGAGAAGTGGCACCAGCGTTGGAGAGACCAACTTCCTTACTGGGTTCATCTGTCAGAAGGTCGAGGTCCATCTCGGGGAAGTTCTTTGCAACCCTCATGTAGATCTCGAACCCTTCTAAGAAAACTTCCTGGGCGAAAGCAATCTTAATGTCCACTGCTTTGGAGGACTTCAGGACCTCGACAGCCTGCTTTCTCTTGGCACCGACCTTTTCTTGTCCTCAGAAAGGGTCAAGACTGCCCTCAACCCTGCAGAAACTTCTTCTTTCCGCAGCACCTTCTGAAGGCGCTCGACTTCTGCAGCCTGTATCTCTGAGGCCACCTTCAAACGATCAACCTCAGTTCTAACCCTTTCATTCTCCGCTTGAGCCTCCTGAAGGGCTTTGGAAGGCTCGACCTGGTGGAGATCGGCTGCCTTCGAATGGGCAAACAAGTAATGCCCTAGCTACGGGACAAAAAAAAATTTGAGTCAGAATTCCGAAAGTGCACCCTGCATTCGATCAAGTTTAGAAAAGTTGGTTACCTCAAGGAAGATAGCGAAAGACTCGTTGAACCTCTCTGCATCCTCCGTCCGAACCATCTTATCGACGATGTGCGGGAGGATGCTGCCCCTCATTAGAGATTGAATGACCTCCCGATCGTCCAAAGAAGCTTGCTCCTGGTCGGAGCGTTCACCACCTGAGTTCTCGATTGTCCTCGTCTTTTTTCTGACAATCTTCTTCTTCCCCTTCTTCTCGACGACCTCACCCTGATCAAGAGGTGTAGAGACGGCATCCTTATTGGGCAAGGTTGGGCTCGGTACTGTCGCGGCAGTTCGGGGGTGGGCGCGGCCTGGATCGGCATGGTCGGGATTGGCTTTTCGATGTGAGCCTTCTTCGATGGCTCCTCGGTGGCGCTGCCCTTTCTCTTCAAGGACATGATCCCCTTCGATAGATGATTTCGCTCCTCAGGAATCATCGCTGTGGTAAAAAAAAGTTAAAGTCAGAAAAAAAAGAAAGTGGGCCATGTATAATTGGCAGGTCACAGAGGACTACCTGTCGGATTAAGAGGACTGAGATCGAAGTTGAATAAGGTTTGATCATCTAGTAGCCTGAAAATCAGGAGAGCTCGGTAATTTTTTAGTTTATCAGCCGAGTCCCAATCCTCTTTCTCAAGTTCGGGAGCTCGATGGATTAAATCCTTTGTCTCCTTAGAAAGGAAGTCCTAGCTTTAAAGAAGGACACGAGATGAACTTCTCTTTCCAGTTATGAATGGAAGAGGGAGCACCCTTGAGTAACCCCTTCTTGCCGAACTGGGGAGCGATGTACCACCAATTTTTGGCGGTCGGATGGTGTTTGAAGGTGAAGAAGTTGCGAAATAAGGAGATGGAAGGTCGGACGTCGGCTATAACACAAAAAGAGAAATCCTATGATGAACCTAAATGAATTCAGTGCCATAGCGACAAAGAAAATATTTAAGAACTTAAACAAATGTACTACAAAAGAAGGTATCGGTAGCCGAAATCCTGCACGGAGGGTTTCAATATACAAACAAGTCCGGCCAGGAGGAGGGGAACAGGCTCGGTCGTTGGGTCGGGTAGTTCAAGCTCGTACTCAGAAGGGATTTCAAATTGGATCCTAATCAACGAAAGGTCTTCAGGCCAAAGTTTATAGGAGATGGTATTAGGAATGAAGGGCGGTCGAGATACTTCTACGGGTTCGGGATTCTTATGGGGATGATCCATCAATGCCAAGTGAGCCGAGCTTCCAGAACAAGTCGATCAGGATCCTTCAGAGGACGTGGATCAAACTAAAGTGGAGAAATTTTTTTGAAAAATCAAGAAAAATAAGATTTGAGACTCGCGAAGAAACCAGATGGACAAAAATGCTAAAAGACAGGAATAATCAAAAAAGGGGGTTCAGGGACTGACCTAAGTAATGGGGGAGAACGGAGAGACGACGAGCTCAATGAAAATCGAACGAGGGGACCCTGAGAATCGAAAGAGATGGTGGAAGGCATTGGTACTTTAGAGCAGGAAGGAGATGAAGATCGGAGGAAAAAGAGAAGAAACCAGGGCAAACTGAAACCCAAGAGGGAAAAGATGAGCTTAAATAACCGCAAGAGTCCGAGGTGGTCTCGATTGCAGGTCTTCACGGACCAACCTCAGGTTGACACGTATCTTGCCCATTGTGGCAGAGAAGTGGCAACGGATGGAACTTTTATTGTGCTGTACCCTGGGTAGCGTTCCGACGAGGGTTTCAAAATTTGTCTTTCCGGGTCACCTCGTATTTAAGAAGTTTTGGCGCCAGCGCGGTAAATTCCAAAACCTCCTTTTCGGTGGGTGCAAAAAGAGAAAGGACTTCGGCATTCCGGCATTTACGTTTCTTTACTCCCTTCGAATTTTGAACGCGGGAGTAGGAGGATTTGTGTTAGGGGCAAACCCTCGCCTGTCGAAGTCTGACAGGATGCTAGGTCTTAGGGTGACCTTGTCCGACGGCAATAACCATGGCTAACTTCGGCCAGCGAGGAATTTCTGCTTAGAGCCAAGATCGCAGACCTCCGACTTGGACTTGTTGGCTGACCTTCCGTATTCCGGTCGCCAACTTTCTCAGATAACTCCGAAATCTACAAGATCTTATGGATTTCATCTGAACGAGCTCGAACAGTGATGGCAGTCTTCTAAGAAGTCAAGTATTCGAATCCGACACAACCTAATTTGACGATAGAGCCTCTCCCTGGACGAACTTCGGCAACCTATGAAGAGTAGAGGATCTCTAAATTCTCGTTATCGAGAATTTTGAATATGCAGGCAAAAGGACCCTGTCCCCCTTATTAGTCCTCAGACGACCCCGAGAACGGCTGAGCTTCAAAGAAACGGATGAGTTGCAAGAGTATCCTAATTGTCCATCCCCTACGACCGTCGATCGAGTTCTCTCATCAGTCGAACTTCTCTTAATTGCCAGACAGCCACCTAGAAACTGAATTTCCTTCGGCCTCCAATCTACCAGACTCCTCCAGCGTACACCTATTGGACTTCTCCATCAGTCTCTTTCCTGACGATCTCCCCCAGTCGCATCCCTTCCAGACGATCTCCCCCAGTCGCATTTCTTCCGGACGATCTTCTCCAATCGCACCTCTTCTGAACGATCTCCTTCAGTCACATTCCCACTGGATGATTTTCTCCAACTAAACTCATTATAAACGAATTCCTTCTGATCAATAGATAAGCTCTTTTCAGTCGAACTCTTTTCAGTCGTCCAAGTAAGCTCCTTTCAGTCGCCCAAACAGGCTTTTTACAATCGAACTTCTTTCAGTCGCCCAATCGCCCAAGCAGGTTCTCTCTAGCTGAATTCCTTACTATCGCCTAGAAGGATCTCGTCCTCTACACGGATTCAGCTCCTAGCTCAAGGCAAATAGATCATTGTGCGGATAACCTCGAAGAAGTCTGAACTTCTTCAAAATTGTTGTGGTATGAAGCTCTTCATCGCCGATAGGTGTTCCAGTTGAGCTCCAGGCATTGCTCTTTAATAGGTTGGCACGTTGCGACAACAGACACTACCTTCCGTAACAAACTCCACGTGGTCCCGAACGGCCCACTACTAGGTAGCTACGGCTGTCACCATCAGTTTGTTACAAGCTCCGTCTATAAAAGGACCCTCCAGATACGTTTTTTCTAAGCTCTCATTCTCCTTTTTGTTACTCTACTCAATTTCCTGAGCACTCCATTTTTATTGGCCAGAAGAATTGACTTGATCGTTGGGGGATCCTGCTGGAGCCACCACCCCCGACTCCGGATGAGACTTTGTTTTGCAGATCACCGGCAATGACCTCTTCTTTTCCAACTCCAGTCCGATCTGGCATGAACCAGATTCCGCACTAATAGTTCTCTTCATGATACTTATTTTTTCCATCATTTATATGGAATTGTGGCTGAGTATCAAGAATTTTTTTTAATTTCCTTTTCAAATGATGCAGAATAATTCTACTTAGATGTGCTGGTGTAGTTGGCTGTGGCTGTATGGATGTTGTTGGCAGATAGGTTGTTACAGAAAGTGCTCTCTTTCATCTTCTGCACTTTCCTCATATGTAACTGTGAAATTTTGACACAGTCCAAGTGATTTTAGAACCTCAGTGGACTTGAATAAAAAAAATTATGCTGGAGGTAGCGGATGCTAATTGTTGAGGCTGTCCAGCTACATCTTCTTGATGTACAACCGTGAGCTTGCAAATGATGAAAATCAGTGTAAAGTTGCATTTTCTTTTAAGTTGATGGTAATGACAGTGGTTTGTTAATGGAGCATGTTTTACTAGGCGCAGGCCTGCTACCACTTCACGTTCATTTTAGAGATTAGTGTTATTCATTAATCATATACTGAAAAGTGAAAACCTTTCTTTCAGTGCTTTTGTATTCAGAGAGGATGTAGGTTTTGTGGTGTCTTTCATTGCATGACAGGATTGGCCGGTCGATTTGGTAGAAACCGAGTTTTCAATACCCCGTTACGTGAACAGGTATTTTTATTGGGTTCTGCTGTCTGTCATCTGTATATATAAATGCTCTGAATATCAACCACTCAGCAACGGACTGGGGGCACTAAACCCTGTGATTGTGCAAGAGTTTATACTATGAGTTTTTTTCAAATTATATGACCACTGATCTTTATGTTCTTTGGTGATAGTTCTCTTCATGGTACTTATTTTTTCCATCATTTACATGGAACTGTGGGTTTGAAATTTTTTTTCTTTGATTTCCTTATTTTATTCTCCTCTTTCTGAAAAGTTCTCATTTCGGGATATTGCTGGATTTGCCATTGGCCTTGCAGCAATGGTGCACATTATGTTTTATGTTATGATATCATTGTACTTTTACCTCATTTCTCAGCTATCTTTTTGTTTATTCAGTTTGCTACCATTGTAGTAGTTAAATTTTCTGTTATGTCTTTCAGAGTATTTGTAACTTTGGCATTAGTTTTGAACGATAGGGTAATCCAGCTATTGCAGAAATTCAGTTTGCAGTTTGCAGACTATATCCATCCTGCTTTTGACCAGGCATGTCTTTTGTTATATAGAACCTCACATCTTTACTTCTTATTGTCTCTTTCATTGGTCTAGTTTAAAAATGTTGCTTCAAGTAGATGGGATGGATTTTCTCAGTCTATGTATTATATAAACCATGTGCAGGTTTAATCTGTCTAGTATTTGCATATTTATTGTAATTTTTGCTGGACTTTGGTACTCTGGCAAGTACATATATCATTATGTGAACAGTTAATTTTTTTTATTGGGTTCTGCTCTATGCGATCTGTGTATATAATGCTCTGAATAATAAGCACTCGGCAATGGACTGGGTACACAACCCTGTGATTGTGCAAGAATTTATGCTGAGTTTTTTTTTTTTTTTTCAAATTATATGACATCGACCTTTATGTTCTTTCGTGATAGTTATCTTTACGGTACTTATTTTTTCCATCATTTATATGGAAGTGTGGGTTTGAGTATCAAGAAATTTTTTTATTTCCTCTTTTTATCCTGTTTCTGACAAGTTCTCGTGGACGGTGTTTCAGGATTCGCCATTGGCCTTGCAGCAATGGTGCGCATTGTGTTTTATGTTGTGATATCATTGTACTTTTCACCTCATTTTTCACCAATCTTTTTGTTTATTCAATTTGGTAAAATTGTAGTAGTTAAATTTTCTGTTATGTCCTTCAGATTATTTGTAACTTTAGCATTAGTTTGAATGAGCTATTGCAGAAATTCAGTTTGCAGACTACATCTATCCTGCTTTTGACCAGGCTTGTCTTTTGTTATGTAGAATTTCACATCTTTACTTCTTATAGTCTCTTTCATTGGTCAAGTTTAAAAAAGTTGCTTCAAGTAGATGGGATGGATTTTCTCAGTCTATGTACCATCTAAATCACATGAAGATCTAATCTGTCTAGTATTTGCATACTAATTTTAAATTTTGCTGAAACGCATGGGTACTCTAGCAAGTACATAAATGATTATTTGCACAAGATTTCAGTGTGTTAAAACACATGTATGGCGGAAATGCATGTGGAGATTCAACTCAAAGTCATCAGAGTTTATATTGTGGTTGCTAATATTAAATATAAAAAATGAGATTTTGCTATTTATTAAGGGTTTTATATAAAATCTGGTTTAAACTTTGAATGTTGAAATTAAGGGATTTATGTATAATCCATGGTTAATTATGCTATATATGAATATTATATATAAGTTGAGGTTTTTTTTCACAAATTATTGTTGGGTAGGGATCAATTCAAAAATGGGTGAAAACCCCACTCTACCAGCACATGAAGATAGGGGAAATTGAGTTAAGCATAATATAATAGATGATTCCTAGGTGAGAACCTTCATCAAGTATTTCAATGTTCTTAAAGAATGAGTTCCTTGGTTATCATTTTTAGAAGACTTGAATGTTGAAAGAAACAAGGTGCTAATTAGAGTTAATATTCTAGTTATTAGCATTATATCCATTATATAAAGCACATGAACCCAAGCCAGAAAAACAATGAAAAAGCGACAAGATTACAAGCCATCCTTGTCAAGCAACTAAGGAAGGAATTAAAATGCTTGAAGTAATTTCACCAAGATAGGAATCTATTGATTTTTTAAAGATCTAATAAAGAGAGGATTTACTACGTTCTTCTCAAGCAACATAAGGAAAGAATTCAAGAATTTGAAGAGATTTCATCAAGCGAGGAAAGATTTCATAAATCAGAGGAAAGATTTCATTGAGGATTCTCTTCATGATGGATATATGACGGTTTTTAATTGTACTTTCTTGTAATGGACTTTCTAAAAATGTGGTGTAGATACTATGCACAATAGTTGATACACGATAAATCATGGTTTGCCAAACCATCCTCAATCAGGTAGTTCGAGGCATGCTGAACCGTACAGGTGGCTAACAGGTGTGGTTCAGGTGTTCAATATAGAATGCTGGTGAAAATGGAGTGAGGGAGAAGGAAAAATAGAGGAGATGAGGGGAGGGAAGAAGAGGGGAAGGCTGGAGGTGACTTCCTAAGACTATCGGAGGGCTGCATAGGCCTCCAAGGCTCTGCGATCCTTCACGAGATGCAAGAAGAGAGAGAGGGGAAGAGAAAAAGAGAGAGAAAGATGGAGGGGAGGTCGTTGGAGGGCAGTCGGATGGCCGCCATGGGTTCGAAACGGGTGACGCCCCTGTTTCATCATGATTTTTTAAAAACGCGATAAATAGTTGGCTTCACTATTTATCATATTTTTTAAAAAATGCAATGAAATAGGGGAACGCCCCTATTTCGAACTCTCGGGGACCGTAAGACTAATTTGGGCCGTTCGATGGCCATGATGGCCATCCGTCAGCCCTCCAGCGGCCTCCCACTGCCTTCCCCTCGCTCCTCTTCTCTTCCTTCTCCTTTCTCTCTATTTCTCTCTACTCTCATTTTCTCTTATGGAGGATCGTAAAGCCCAGGAGGCCTCGGTAGCCTTCCAACGGCCTTCGTGGCCCTCTGATGGCCACTGTGGTGTCTCCACCAGCCTCCTTTCTTTCCATCCCTCCTCTCTCTTTCTCTCTTTTCCTCTCTAGTTTATCCCTCGTTTCTGTGTTGGTTCATGCCTAATATGGTCCAATATGGGGGATGTACCGACTTACACCATCGACCGGACAGCACAGGATCTGATTCTGAGTTGGCGATCCTCACTATAAATCATTACTAAATAGAACTCTTTATTCTTCTGTTTGCTTATGTCATGAGAGATGGAGATCTCCAAAATTATTGTGCAGTTTGATTTTCTTTATATTGTTCATTCTTATTGATATATTCTATATAAAACAAAATTCTTATCATTAACAAGTTAACGGTAAAAATGGAAGGATTCTAAATTCTGTAACATCTAGTGTGCTGCACGACCCAAAAGTATAGTGCATGAAGTGGGTATGTTATCGGTGACGACTTGGGTCTGAGTCCCACCTATACAATTTTAAAATATTACCCCAATAAATTGGGTCGGGGCGACAACCCCTTCTTATTGTCTCAAAAGGTAATAAAAGCAGGGAAGGAGTGGGACTGCTTGCAAGAAGACTTCTTCTGTTTTCAATTTGTCATGCATCTACTGTTAAACATAATGCCTTTTTTTTAATTAAAACTGCTCTTATATATATATATATTTTATTGAGACTTTGTTATTTTTAGTTATTTTACGTTGCTTTATTTATCTTTCTTATCTTTCGATGAGTTGTCTTGTGCTTATATTGTAATGAGGGTAACTTAGGCATTTTTTATTTGTGTACCTATTATATAAAGGCCCTTAATCTGATTGCTGAATTAATGCGATCAATTCTTTCAATATGGTATCAGAGCAGGTTTATCAAATCCTAGATACCTCCTCTCCCTAACCTAGCTGCCGCCGCCCTTCTTCTCTCTCCCTTCCATCCAAATCCTAATTTCTTCTCTCTTCCTTTCCCACCTGCTGCTGCCGCTTCCTATCTGCCGTTGCTGCTTCCTATCTGCCGCCGCCTCCTTGTCCACCTATTGCTGCTGTTGCCCACCTGCTGCCGCTGCCTTCTATCTGCTGCTGATGCTGTCTACTGTTGCTGCTGTTGCCATTGCTGCTGTTGGAAGTTATTGCTACTGCAACCCAAACAAGAGATCTATGTCCTATTGTTACAAGATGACTTCTTTCTTCATCAACAAGACTTCTTTCATCATCAACAACATCCCTCGTCTGATTTTTGATCAAGCATCTCAAGTATGGTATCAAGTTGCTGCTCATATACTTAGATCTAGTGCTCTTTTTTTTTGATTCCATGGCCCTTCCTTTTTTGAACCCAAGTTGAGTCCTTTGTCTGTTGGTGCGTGTTTGTTTTGGTTTCTTGTTCTTTGTTGTGAGTACAATAAAAGTACTTCGCCTACCGCTCAGCCATCTATCCAATAGTATGAGATATCTCAGATTACAACTATTAAGCTTGCTGGGATGTCAAATTTTTTATTTTGGTTTAAGGCTATGGAGAAATTTTGAGTGCTAAAGATAGACTTGACTACATCTATGAAAATCCTCTAGATATTACTCATCCAACCTGAAAAAAATGGAGGAAAGAGAATGATCAGGTAATTATTTGGCTTTGGAATAGCATGGAACAGAATATTGCTGCCTCATTTATGTTCCATGACACTGCTAAATCTTTATGGCAAGATCTGAAAATAACTTTTGCTTAAGAAAAGAATCAGAGCAAAATCTTTGATCTATATAAAAAGGCATTCAGCAATTTGCAGAGAGAGATCTTTAACTGTATTTCAGCAGTGCCAAATCATTATTGATGAATTAAATATATATCAACCTTTGACTAGCAATTTGGAAGAGTTGAAACGACAATAATCTGAATTGTGTATATATATTTTTTGCATAGGCTGAGTCCAGAATTACACTCCATCAGAGATCAAATTCTAGCCGAATCTTCTATTCTTTTTATGAATGAAGCTTTTACTAGATTACAATAAGTTGCCAAGGATCAAAGAAAATTATTCTTTGTTCCATCCTTTCTTTCACAAGAAAATTCTGCACTTCTTGGATCAACTTCCTTATGCGGTAGAGGTGGAAGAGGTAGAGGCCAAGGCAGGTCTAATAAAGCAACTCGTGTTTGCTCTCATTGTCATAGAAATAATTATACAGTTGACAACTACTGGAAATTACATGGAAAACCCTCTTGGGCAAATTTTGTTGCTGAGGGGGACTTCTCTGGCTCTTCTGATGGCTATATGGCTGTAGTTAATAACTCTACGGAGCCATCTCCTGCCTATATCATCAAAGAAGTACACAAGATTGTCCAGAGACTTCAGACTCAAATGTCCATCTCTCAGAATTTTTCAACGATAGTTGCCCACTCAGGTACAACTAGCCTATGTGCCACATCATCTTCATCAAATTGGATCATTGATTCTGGAGCCTCTTCACATATGCTAGGTAGAAAGAACCTGTTTTCTTCCATTCAATCTAGTCTTACTCATCAATCTATGTATCTTGTCGATGGTTCTACTTTAATTGTAGTTGGATTTGGTGACATCTCCTTGTCATCGTCTTTATCTGTACCTTCTGTTCATTTTGTTCCCAAATTTTCTATTAGCTTATTATCTATGAGCCAACTGACTAAATCTCTAGGATATAGTGTAACTTTTTTCCCTAATTCTTGTGTTTTCTAGGATCTCAGGATGAAGAGGATGATTGGTGGAGGCCGTGAGAAAAGAGGACTACTATTTTGATGACTTTAGGAGCTCTCCACCTCAATTTACCATTGTCGCATCTACTTCTGTTCATGATATTCCTACTCTTCAACGGCATGCTCGTCTAGGACATCCTTCACTTTGTATTCTTTGTCAGATGATCCCCTCTCTATCCAGTGAGTCCGTAGTTGAGTGTGAAGCTTGTCAATTAGGCAAATACACGCGTTAGTCATATCCTAGTAGAGTCCAATTTAAGAGTCCTTTATTTGATATTGTCCATTTTGATGTCTGGGTCCATTACGGATTTCCTCCATAAATAATTTTCAGTATTTTATTTTCTTCATTGATGATTACTCTCGGATGATGTGGCTCTATCTTCTGAAGAGTCGATATGAAGTACTCAATGTATTTGTGTCCTTTTATAATAAAATAAAAATTCAATTTGGTATGCCTATCAAAATCCTTCGAACTGACAATGCATTAAAGTATGTTCAAACCCAGTTGGCTGACTTTTGTGTTAGTCATGAGATTATCCATCAAACCTCATGCCCTTACACACCACAACAAAATGGGATAGTTGAACGTAAAAACCGTCACCTTTTAGAAGTTGCAAGAACTCTCTTACTTCATATGTCTGTTCCAAAAATGTTCTGGAGTGATGCTCTTCTTACTGCATGTTTTTTAATCAATCGTGCTCCTTCCCGGGTTCTGAATGGTAAATCTCCATTTCAACTTGTGTTTCCTAATGAGAATGCATTTTCAATTCCTCCTAAATTTTTGGTTGTTGTTGCTTTGTACATATTCATCATCTTCAAAACAAATTATCCCCTAGGGCTGTTAAGCGTGTCTTTGTTGGTATTCTCGAACTCAAAAGGGATATAAATTCTATGATCCAGTTAGTAGAAGAATCTTTATAAGTTCAGATGTCATTTTTTTCAAATCCACATCCTTTTATTCATCTGAGGGAGAATCCTTAAGCCAATCTGTCATTTCAGGTCCTACTCTTTCACCTATTATCTCTACTGATGATGATGAGCCATCTTTGAAGTCTGGAGATGCATCATGTCAAATTGAAAAACCTTTGCAGGTTTATTCTAGGCATAATAAAATTGATTGTGGTGGATCTTCTGGTCCTGAGTTACCTGCTCCTACCTCTATCAATCCCTCTACCAGTTCTATAGATCCAACTCAATCTGATCTTGACATGCCTATAGCATTGCGAAGAGGTAAAAGAGGAATCTCCTCTTATCCTATATCCCATTTCTACTTCGATATTACATCTACCCAAAAGTATTACTTCTTTTGTGTCATCTCTATCCTCTATTTCTGTACCCAAGATATTTGCAGAAGTCATTGCTGTACCAGGGTGGAAGACTGCGATGGATAATGAGATGAAGGCTTTGCTGTCCCAAAATATCTAGACACTTGTTACTTTACCTCCTGGAAAGAAAATTATGAAATGTCGCTGGGTGTATACAGTCAAGTACCTACCTGATGGATTTAGCCAAAGGATTCACACCAACATATGGGGTGGATTACTTTGAAACCTTCTCATCTGTAGCTTGGCTGAACTCTGTGAGAGTAATTCTCTCTCTTGCTACAAATCTATATTGTAGCTCGGTTGAACTCTGTGAGAGTAATTCTCTCTCTTGCTACAAATCTATATTGGCCACTTCATCAACTAGATGTTAAAAATGCCTTTCTTTATGGTGAACTAGAAGAAAAGGTGTATATGGATCAACCTCCAGGTTATATGGTTCAAGGGGAGGATGAGAAAGTTTGCAAACTGTAATGAGCTATCTATGGTCTTAAGCAGTCACTAAGGGCCTGGTTTGATAAATTCAGCAGGACCATTGGTCAATGTGGTTTTACCTAATGCTATGCCAATCATTCTGTGTTTATATTTTGTCGGGATAATAGTGTGGTTATACTTGTGATTTATGTTGATGATATCATTGTGATAGGAAATAAGTTACAGATGATCACACATACTAAACAGTGGCTTAAGGATAAATTTCAGATAAAAGATCTTGGATCACTGCACTACTTCTTGGTATTGAAGTTGTTCGTACCAAGAATACTAAATCTATCTCAACGCAAGTATACCCTTGATTTATTATAAGAAACTAGTGTGCTAGATTCCAAACCTGCTGAAACTCCAATGAATTCTAGCTTTAAGCTAACAACTGAAGATGGTGACTTGTTTGGAGACTACACACTATAGATGGCTGATTGGCAAGTTGACCTATCTTACTGTGACTCGGTCTGATATCTCATTCATTGTTAGTTTCTTGAGCCAGTTTATGGATGCACCTAGAGTTTGTCATTGGGAAGCTGCATGTCAGGTGTTAAGATATCTAAAGAGTTGCTATGGGAAAGGGCTTACTTATAATAAGAATGGTCATTATCAGCTTATTGCTTTTATTGATACTGATTGGGCTGGATTGTGTGAAGATAGATGTTCCACTACTAGTTATTACACCTTAGGCGGGAATCTAGTTACTTGGAAAAGCAAAAAGCAGAGTATTGTTGCTTTTTCTAGCTCAAAAGCCGAATATCGTGCTATGGCTCATACAGTTGGAGAACTCATGTGATTAAAAAATCTCTTACTTGAATTTGGCTTCTCTCATTCTACACATGTAGAAATGTTCTGTGACAATCAATCAGCTATCTGTATTGCCTCAAATCCTGTCTTCCATGAACGGACTAAACATATTAAAGTGGATTGCCATTTTGTTCGTGATGCTATTCTCAAGAAGCTGGTGACTACACCATTTGTTCGCTGAGCTGATCAAACTGCAGATATATTTATTAAGGCACTTTGCAAACAATCCTTTCAAAGTTGTTGCTTCAAACTGGGTTTGCAAGATCTATATACTCCAGCTTGAGTGGAAGTGTTGAGATTTTGTTATTTTTAGTTATTTTATGTTGTCTTATTTATCTTTTCTATCTTATTCTTGATGAGTTGTCTTGTACTTGTATTGTAACGAGGGTAATTTAGAAAGTTTTTATTTGTGTGTCTATTATATAAAGGTCCTTAGTATGATCGCTGGATT
Organism: Cocos nucifera; assembly: GCA_006176705.1. NCBI lineage: Eukaryota > Viridiplantae > Streptophyta > Magnoliopsida > Arecales > Arecaceae > Cocos > Cocos nucifera. The sequence goes on from QRFJ01000989.1 coordinate 489,611, forward strand.
AATGCGATCAATTCTTTCAACATTTTCAAAGATAGGCAAAACAAAAATATAATACATTATGAGCTCAAAATTAAGCATAACCATCTTAACAAATCAATTCTTAAATTTGCATCTTTGTAAAAGTCAAGTATATGGTCTAAGCTATTTTCCGAATAATGGATTTTTTTAGACATGATGTATTGATTCGGAGGTTGGTGTAAACCAAACATTAAGATTTCTTGCCACAAATAAATAGGAACATTTTTTGTTTTTAGTCTAATTTCTTTATGAATTGTTAATATTGACAGGGCAACTTACTCCCAAAAGTTTGTGACAATAGTTCATTTATTGATAATATATTGGATGGATCTGACAGATGATTATTCTTCTTATAAAGTAAACTTTTGAAAGTTATTTTATTGGTATGTGTTTAGGAACCAATGTTGATGTCAACCTTCATCAGCACTACACACCCGCTAGAGTCTGTCTCTTTTCCTTTTAGGACAACCATTGCTAATACTCCAGCACCACTACCTTGCAGACCCAACGCATTATACTATCATCAACTTACTCTGCTGATATCCATCATCACCTTTAGAACCTTTAGGACCATTATGTTCCTTCCATTTCCCACCATCTCTACCATTTCATGCTGCTGTCACTTCAACCATATTTCATCACTTTTCACTGTCCGACCCATTATCATTGTTGAAGAAAGAAAAAATAATCAGCCGCATAGGCCAGCCATCTAATGTAGGGGGTTTTATATAATCAATACAAAGTGAAAGTCCCAAGTTACTCCTATTACAATAATACCACATAATGACTTCTTGGGGGTAAAATAGGTAAAGTTAGAAATGAAATAACATAACATAATATGAATAACTAAGTTTCAACACTCTCCCTCAAGTTGGGATATATAGATCTTATAGACCCAGCTTAAAACAACAGCTTTGGAATGATTGTTTGGATAATGTCTTAGTGAAGATATCTGCAGTCTGATCAGCTGAGCGAACAAACGGTGTAGTCACCAATTTCTTGAGAATAGCATCACGAACAAAATGATAGTCCACTTCTATATGCTTTGTCCATTCATGAAAAATTGGATTAGCAGTTATGTAGATAGCCGATTGATTGTTACAGAACATTTCCATAGGGTCAGGATGAGGAAGACCAAGTTCAAGCAAGAGAGTTTTCAGACATATAAGTTCTCCAACTCTATGTGCCATAGCACGATACTCTACCTCTGAACTGGAACAAGCAATAGTACTTTGCTTCTTGCTATTTCAAGTAACTAAATTGCCACCCAAGAAGGTACAATAACCTATAGTAGAGCGTCTATCTTCACAGGAGCCAGCCCAGTTTGCATCAGTAAAGACAGTGAGCTGATAGTGACCACTTTTCTTGTAAGCCCTTTACCGGGACAGCGCTTCAGATATCTTTATACCCTACATGTAGCTTCACAATGACCATGTTTGGATGCATCCATAAATTGGCTTAGAACACTAATAGTAAACAAGATATCAGGCTGAGTCACCTAAGACAGATCAACTTGCCAATCAACCATATGTAGCATGTACAATCTCCAAGCAATTCACTCTCATCAATTTTTAGCTTAAGACTAGAATCCATGGGAGTTTTAGCTGGTTTGGAATTTATCATACCAATCTCTTGTAATAAATCAAGAGTATACTTGTGTTGTGATAGATTTAGCTTGTTCTTCATGCGGATGACTTCAATACCAAGAAAGTAGTGCAATGATCCAAGATCTTTTATCTGGAATGCATCCTTGAGCCATTTCTTAGTTTGAGCAATCAGTTGCAAGTTGTTTCCTCTCATAATAATATCATTTGCATATACCACAAGTATAACCACACTACTATCCTGGCAATATACAAAGACAAAATGATCAAAATAACATTGGGTAAAACCATATTTATCAATAGTTTTGTTGAACCTTATCAAACCAGGCCCTTGGTGACTGCTTAAGACTATACATAGCTCGTTGCATTTTGCAGACTTTTCTTCCTCCCCTGAACCATATAATCTGGAGATTGGTCTATATACACTTCTTCTAGCTCATTGTAAAGAAAGGCTTTTTTAATATCCAATTAATGAAGGGTCCAATCCAGATTGACAGCAAGCAAAAAATTACTCTCACAGAGTTCAAGCAAGCCACAAGTGAAAAAGTTTTAAAGTAATCCACCCCATATGTTTGTGTGAAACTGCTACAAGTCTCGCCTGGAGTCTCTCAATTGATCTATCAGGCAAGTACTTAATTGTATACATCCAGTAAGATTCTACCATCTTCTTCCTTGGAGGCAAAGTAACAAGAGTCTAAGTATTTTTGGACAGCAAAGCCTTCATCTTATCGTCCATAGCTTCCTTCCACCCTGGTACAGCAATAGCCTCTGCAAATATCTTGGGAATAGAAATAGAGGATAAAGAGGATACAAAGGAACTAATACTTTGGGGTCGATGCAATATAGAAGCGAAGTTGGATATAAGATAAGTTGAAGTTCCTCTTTTACCTTTCCTCAATGCTATAGGCATGTCAAGATCAGACCGAACCAGATCTATGGGACTAGTAGGAGGATCATTGGAGGCATAAGCGAGTAGGTCAGCTCTAGAAGGTCTATTACAATCAGTTTTCTTGCATCTGGAGTAAACCTTTAGAGATTTTTCAATCTAACATGATGAATCTGCAGCATTCAATGTAGGCTTATCTTCCTCCATAGAGATGATAGGCAAAGGAATAGGACCAAAAATGATAGACTAGCTTAATGACTCTCCCTTAAATGAATAATAAGGTGTGGCTTCAAAAAAGGTGACATCTGAACTTACAAACATTCTTTTACTAACCGGATCATAGCATTTATATCCCTTTTGAGTTTGAGAATATCCAATGAAAATATAGTTAACAGCCCTAGGGGACAATTTATCTTGAACATTATGCATATGGACAAAACAACAACATCCAAACACTTTAGGTGGAATAAAGAACATATTCTCATTGGGAAACACAATCTAAAAGGGAGATTTTCCATTCAGAAGATGATAAGGAGCATGATTGATTAAGAAACATGCAATAAGAAAAGCATCACTCCATAACATTTTGGGAATAGACATTCGAAGTAAAATCGTTCTTGCAACTTCTAAAAGGTGATGATTTTTTTGTTCAGCTATCCCATTTTGTTGAGGGGTATAAACACACGAAGTTTGATGAATAATCCCATGATTGTCATAGAAGTCATCCAACTCGGTTTGAACATATTCTAATGCATTGTTAGTTCTAAAGATCTTGATAAGCACACCAAGTTATTTCATTGTAAAAAGAGATGAATACATTGAGCATCTCAGATCGACTCTTCAGAAGATAAAGCTATGTTATCCGAGAGTAGTCATGGATGAAAGACATAGTAACGATAACCATTAATAGAGGAGATTGTTAATGGTCCTCAGATATTAGAATGGACAACATCAAACAATACAGAACTCCTAGACTTGACTCTACTGGGATAAGATTGATGCATGTGTTTATCTAGCTGATAGGCTTTACACTCAACTATGGACTCACTAGATATAGAGGCGATCATCTGATGAAGAATACGAAGTGAAGGGTGTCCTAGACGAGCATGCCATTGAAGAGCGGATATATCATGAATGGAAGCAGATACAGCAGCAATAGACTGAAATGGAGAGCTCCTAAAGTCTTAAAAGTAGTAGAGCCATCTTTCTCGTGGCCTGCACCAATCATCCTCTTCGTCTTGAGATCCTGGAAGACACAAGAATTAGGAAAAAAGTTACACTACATCACAGTGATTTAGTCAATTGACTTACAGACAATAAACTAATAGAAAACTTAGGAACAAGGAGGATAGAGGGTAAGGACAACAAATATGACAAAGACATATCACCACATCCAACTACAACTGATATAGACCCATCAGCAAGGTACACACTTTGATGAGTAAGACTAGAACTGACAGAGGAAAATAGGTTCTTTCTACCTATCATATGTGAAGATGCTCCAGAGTCAATGATCCAATATGATGAAGATGGAGTGGCACACAGGCCTATTGTACTTGAGTGGGCAATGATCGCTGTAGAATTTTGAGAGAACCCTGAATAATCTAGTGTACTTTCTTCTTTGTGACATAAGCGGGAATGGGCTCTATAGAATTATTAGCTGCAATAGTGTAGCCACAAGAAGAGCTAGAGAGGTCTTCCTCAACAACAGAATTTGCCCAAGAGGGCTTCCAGTGTAATTTCCAGCATTTGTCCACTATGGTTATGTCGATGGCAATGAGAGCAAATACGGTTGGGCCCATCAGACTTGCCTCAGCCTTTGCCTCTGCCACCCCTACCACGTGAGAAGGTCGATCCAGCAAGAGTAGAATTTTCTCGTGGAGGGGATAGAACAGAAGATAATTTTCCTTGATCCTTAGCTACTCACTATAATCTGGCAAAGGCTTCATTCATATAGAGGGTATGGAAGATTCTACCAAAATCTGATCTTTAGTAGAATGTAACTCTGGATTCAGCCCATGCAGAAAAATGGAGACACAGTTCAAATCTTTGTTATTTTAGCTCTTCCATATTGCTGGTCAGAGGCTAATAAAGATTTAGTTCATCAGTAATGCTTTTGATACTGCTGAAATAGTTAATTAAGGATCTGTTTTCCTGCAGGTTGCTAACGCCTTTTTATATAGATCAAAAATCTTGTTTTAATTCTTTTCTTGGGCAAATGTTATCTTCAGATCTTGCCACAAAGACTTGGCAGTGTCATGAAACATAAATGAAGCAGCAATATTCTGTTCCATGCTGTTCCAAAGCTAGATAATTACTTGACCATTCTCTTTCTTCCATCTTTTCTAGTTTGGATGAGTATTGTGTGGAGGATCATCATAGATATAATCGACCTTGTCTTTAGCACTTCGAAATTTCTCCACCGCCTTAGACCATAGTAAAAAATTGGATAACCCAGCAAGTTTTATAGTTATAATTTGAGATATCTCTTGCTCTTGGATGGTTGTCTGAACAATACTCAATGTAGTTTTATCTTCAGCCATGTTACTTACAACAACCGTTCAGATTAGGGATGCATATAGCAAATAAAGAGTGCGGGTACAAGATCACGTAAAATAGCTCACTTATAGATCAATGAACCAGCAGCAAATGCATCGGAACTCTAAAAACGCTGCTTGGGATCAAAAGAACATCTGTAGACTCATAAACAAGAGCAAAATCACTCCAGAAATCACAAGATCTAAGCAAATGGGCAGCAACTTGAGACCTTGATCAAAAGTATGAGAGTAGTGTGTTGTTGTTCTTGAGATTGATGAGATCTAAGAGCAGAGATTTAGGCCGTATACAAGAAGAAGAGACAAGAGATGGGAGGTGGTTAGGGAGGAAGGAGGTGGCGTCTAGGGTTTTAGGTGAGGGAGGAGCCAACGTCTAGGCATCTAGGGTTTGGGAACCTACTTTGATACCATCTTGAAGAAAGAAAAGATAATCCACTGTATTGGCTGGCCATCTTATGTAGGGGGTTTTATATAATCAACACAGTGAAAGTCTTAAGTTTCCCCTGTTACAATAATACCACATAATGACTTCTCAGGGGTAAAATAGGTAAATTTAGAAATAAAATAACATAACATAATACAAATAACTAAGTCTCAACAATCATCATCACCAGCATTAGCATCCTTCACCATCCTTAATCTAACTGCTAATGTCCTGCCCATTTTGTAAAATTGCCAGCAATAAAGCGATTAAGTTGCCAACCTCCTCATTCTTGTTACACATCACCATGACTCCTTCCAAACCTCCAAAAGCATCGAATGAAATTGCATTATACAAAACCATGTAAGCATTGTTGTCCAAGAGATTACAATGATGGCAATATCTAGGGGGTGAAGGTGGGCTAAGAGAATCCGTTTGAATTAACTTAATAAAACATAAATAGTCCTTTCGCTTATTGTAGATTGCATCTTATGTTGAATTATCCAGTTTTGATATTCCTTTGATTGAGGGATCAAAATGGCATGAGGTTATGTGTCAATATCTTATGGGGTTTTATATGATCAGTATACTTACAGGCAGTTATAGGAAAAATCAGTCATTTAATACTTTGACTTTGTACATTGATGATGCTTATTTTTTTTAAAAAAATTACATATATTAAAAGTGCATTTTAATTGGTTTTAAAGAGCTCTTGGTGACTTGAAAACAATTTTTCATGTCATTATAATGAGCCATTGTGAATATGCATCTAGTTTTCATAGTTTACAGTAATTTACTTGACAAAATCTTTTCAACTGTTTAGATTGTCAATGGAGTAGCTAAATTTAGATATTGGAGTAGGAACCAATTCAATTGTAGAGGTAGGCTTTTGTGTTCTTCATCCATGCTTTTGTTGAGTTCTAGTATTTCATTTTAGAAGCAGTACGTTTTCATAGATCTAACAATAAGATACCCATATGGAGCTGTTAGGCATGGTGGTCATTACCGTTCATAATCACCAGATTACCATGGACTTTCTTCTGTAATTGTTCCTGGTCTTAAGGTGCAGATTCTTGTGCTTCTGTAGCTGTACGTATTGTATCTAGCATTTTTACCTCTGGTATTCTTTTTTTTTTTTTTGTTGGATAGGAGATTTTGTAAAAAGGTTAAAAGTTATATATTAAAAATCTAGAGTGGTTAAAGAACTTGTAACATTAATTCTGCTGTCTGTAGAACCAATTAAAGGAATCCTTTACATGAGCATATAATGAACCTGATAGAATTTATCTGAACTTTTCAAAACATTTCTTTCTTAAGCGGTGATCCCTCCATGTGCAAGACAAGCAAAGGGGTTGTTATTGGCCTACATACATGATCCAAATCCGGTTGTAATTTTTTTTGAACCAAAGGAATTAATATCATAGAACTGAAACATGATCTCTAATATTCTTTTACATAAGTATTGCATCACTCAGAAAAAAAATGTCATCAAAAGATTCCTAAATTGTTTTTTTTTTTCTTTTCCTTTTAACGAGTTGCTCCATAAGCATTGTAATTATAGTAAGCAAATGCACCACAGGTTAAGTTGACCAACTTGTTCCATTAAAGATAATTTTTTGGTACGATGGTACTGAGGAATGCAACCGTTAAACTGTCATTCGTGAGATATAAAAATAAGTTGGCCAAAAAAGACCTTGACAACTAGAGTTTTGTTTGTAGAACTTATGACTAACTTCAATTTGTTCAGTGTTGGTATTGGTTGGTTGTTGAAGAGGTTCCTGAGCATGATTACATGTTGCCTTAGTCTGAGGCAGAGGTAAGCATTTCCGGTGTTATGATATTTGGGTGCAGGAAATCATAAATTTTATATAATCTATCAGCAGGTGTTTCGTCAAGGGAGTTACATTACACTTGTTGGATGGGGAGCTCAGCTTTCAGTATTGGAACATGCACGCGATGAGGCTGCAAAGGCTGGTCTCCTGTAAACGGCATTCAAGTTTTCTGTTTCTCAAATCTGAGCTTGCATTATCGTTGACATACTTATTCTGAAAGTTATAAACCCAACAATGTCATAATAGTTTCACCATTGGAGCATTCCTCGAACCAAAATTATTCCAAACATCATAAGGTATGCATGATATAAGTTTCATTATTTTTTCTTTTAAATTACAAATTTATGGTCATGGTAACAATAAACATGCTTTTAATCTCTTGCAAAGGACATGTTTCATTTAATTCTTAAAGGGATTCAAATTCATTTGATCTAAAGAATCAATGAAATTTTCTTTTGCATTACTTTTTAAAGAAAATGTGTAAAGTTATCTTATGTGAATTGTTGGTGCAGAAATCTGTAAGGACGCTGGAGGTGGCTGAAGTTGGGAAGGTGAGCCCACTGATAGGATCTGCAAAACAAAGTCCAAATCGAAGATTGATGGCTCCACCAGGATCCTCCAACGTTCAAGTCAGTTCTCTAGTCAATTGGAATGGAGTGCTCAGAAAATAGAGAAGCAGAGTAACGAAAAGTGAAAGAGAGCTTCGAGAAAAACATATCTGAAGGATCTCTTTTATAGACGAAGTATGTAACAAACTAATGATGATAGTCGTAACTGTCTGATAGTGGATCGCTGAGGTCATGTGAAATTTGTTACGGAGAGTGGGCTGTCATTTATCGTGACTTATGGATAGTTGGGATCTATTTGAAGAAGCTTGGATAGAAATTAGAGATCTCTAAGCCTACTAGTTGATTACAAGTGTTGGCGAGTTGGGTTCAGGATTGGCCGACCAAGCTTGAGAGTCAATCAACGTATAGCAAACTTGCATCTAGTTGAAGTCCATTGAAGTGGTCTCTTATGGCTTTGAGAAATTCAATCATATTTTAGGTTATCTGTAGGTGGGCTTACGCGAACTTGCATCTAGTTGAAGTCCATTGAAGTGGTCTCTTACGATTTTGAGAAATTTAGTCATATTCTAGGTCATCTGTAGGTGGGCCCTTTCTAATTGAGCATGATTGAAGGAGTCAGTTCGGATGGAGCACGGTCGAAGGAATCCGTCTGGAAGGAGCACGGTGGAAGAAGTCCATCCGAAAGACGGACGACTGAAGGAGTCAGTCCGAAAGGAGCACGATTGAAGGAGTTTATCAGGAAGGAGCATGGCTGAAGGAGTCCGTTCGGAAGGCACGTGATTGGAGGAGTCCATTCGGAAGGAGTGCAGCTGAAGGAGTCCATCTGGAAGGAGCACGGCTGAAGGAGTCCATCTGAAAGGTACGTGACTGGAGAAGTCCATCCAGAAAGAGCACGGCTGAAGGAGTCCATTCGGAAGGTGCGTGATTGGAGGAGTCTATTCGGAAGGAGCACGGTTGAAGGAGTCCATCCAGAAGGAGCACAGCTGAAAGAGTCCGTTCGGAAGGTACGTGATTGGAGGAGTCTATCTGAAAGGAGCGCGGTTGAAGGAGTCCGTCCGGAAGGTGCATGACTAAAGAAGTTCATTTGGAAGGAACGTGGCTGAAGGAGTTCGTCGTTTACAATATGGAACTTCATCTATCTTCGAAATTCATCACTGATCAAGGTTGGGGGGACTAGGCTCTAGTCCTGTCACTCATTCTAAGTCAAAAAGCAGAGTTAGTAAAATAATAGTTCTCCTTTACTGTCCTAGATCGTCTGGCTGGACTCCATTATGCTTTTAGCAAGTTCTGCAATATGGACTTATTGTTGAAAAGATTGGCGAATTTTCATAGAATGGAAGTCGTCGGCCAAGGACTTTGGTGGGGGTTATTTTACCTCCAACACTTGTCCCCTTATTTTTAAGTTCGAATTTTAGATGAAGGAAGTATGAAAATTATTGACGCCGAAGTCTTCTGATGCCAATCCTGTTTCCACTCTCGAAAAATGAAACAATTTGGTCTTTTCTAAATTGGCACTAGTGTTTTTAATGCTGGATGACCTGAATAAACGAAATCCTTTGAAAACTCATCGGCACGAAGCTCCATATTATGGTTGCAATTATTTCCCTGACAGATGTTCAGGGTGAGTGGAGCTCATGGCAGGCTGAGATCGACTAAGGAGGGCCTGTAATCATAACTTTCTCTAATTTCATATGCCTATTTAAGTTCTATTTTCCCTTTCTAGCTCTTCACCTCCATCCAAGTCTTCCTTTTTTCATTCGTTCTTCTCCGTCTTCGAGTGTTCCATCCTTTTCCATCGATTTCTCGGCCATCAACGATTGATTTTTGCTCTCTCGATCGTCTCTCTGAGTTCTTCGAACGCTCTGCATCTCGTCTTTCCAATAATCTCCTTACTAATCTAGGTCAGTCCTCCGTCGCTTTCTCTTCTTTTCTTTTATTTTTTGGTCTTTTAGTCTTCTATACGAGTTTTATTGTTCTTCCCATAAGGTTTTATAATCTTTTTCTTGCTGCTTTTCCGGAGATTTATAAGTTTTCTTCGATTTAAATGTCTTCCAAAACTTCATGGTCGTTTGGTTCTAGGAGTCTGTTTGGTCTATCTTTCCAAAATCCTAACTCCAAAGAAAAGATCGAACTTAAGGATATACCTCGGCCGAACTTTGTATCCAGAATCATTCCTTATTTCTTATCTCCCGATGACCTTTTCTCAATTAGAATCCAGTACGAAATTCTGCTTGAGTATAAATTAGAACTCCCTGGACCAAATGATCGAGTTTGTTCCCTTCCTTTAGGCTATTTTTGTCTGTATTTAGAGGCTTTTCGTGTTGGACTTAGACTTCTTCTCCCCCTTTCGTAATTGCCCTCTTTCGCATTTTAGACATTTTCTTTGCCTCTGTAGTGTCGAGCTCCTTTAGGTTCATCATTGGCTTTATCTCCTTTAGTCTCCCCACTGAAGTTCATCCAATCATTTTTTTGCTCTGGAACTACTATACTTTTAAGTATCATCCTTCTACGAAGGACTGGCGGTACTTCTCATCCTAGTTTGACAAGAAAAGATTGTTGAAAGGAGCTCCTTTCATTCATAACTGGAATGAGAAGTTCTTCTTTGTGTTCTATCCAATCCTAGAGTTAGGGCTTTCTCCTTGAGGTCTTCTTAGAGAGTTGGTTTGTCGAGCTTCCGGATTAGATAGGCAAGATCTTGATTTCTATAATAAATTGAAGAATCACAAAATTCCATCGCTGTTCGAACTTTTCTGTGAGCAACTTCTGTTCAACTTCGGCCTTAGCCCTCTCAATCCTACTGGTATATCTCTGCATTTCATAAATTTTCTTCTAATTTTTTTATTTGATCATGCCCCTTTCTTTATTGCAGAGATGAATGCTAAGACAGCCGAAATGTTTGCTTAGGAACTTCAGGCACATAAGAGAAAAGGAAAGGCACCCATCGAGGTTTCTAAGAAGGCAAGGGTCGATATCCCAAGCTCTGCAGCACCCACCGATGCCACCACTACTCCTAAGGTCACTGGTGGCGTCAAGGTTGTTCTGGCTGCCAAGGTTGGCGTTGCTGATGGGGCCGCAGCACCTTCGACATCTTCGAGCCCTCCTACTAAAGTTCAAGTTTCGAAGCTTCTTTGGGAGGAGAAAAGAGAGGAAAAAGGAAGGAGAAAAAGAAGTTGGTCACCATAAAGGTACGGTGCAAAGTTTATCCCAGTAGGTTCGGTGATGGTGATGAAGACTCGGAAGAAAATTTCTTCTACAACTAGGATATCATCAGGAATTTGATCGATAAATTCATCCTACCTGAGGTGGTAGATAAGATCATCGACTTTGATTGTGAGCAGCGCACTTGGGATTCCCTCGGGGCCTTCCTTGAGATAATTATCTTGTCTTTTTTCTTTTCCTTTTTCTTATATGTGCCTAACCTAATTTATTCTTTGCAGTTAGATCACCAATTGCTTGCCCACATCAAAATGGTGAACCGCTTAAGGTCGGAAGTGTTGAAGGCTGGGGAGGATCACCAAGCTGAGGTCAGCCGCCTCCAGGAGGAGAAAGTCGCCAAAGTCAACTGCCTCACAAGGAAGAAGGCTATCAAGGTTGGAGTTCTTTAGGAGGCGCTTAAGAAGGAAGAGCAAACATCAATGGGGTTGAAGGCTGCTTTGGCCTTGGAAGAGGAGAGGAGGAAGAATGTTGAAGCCAAGATTGTCGAACTGAAGGAGTAGGTTTCAAGGCAGATCTCGAAGGCAAAGGTTCAGGCAATAGAGGAGTTCAAGGTCTCCTCTAAGATGAGGGACTTGAACGTCAAGTTTAGCTAGGAAGCCTTTATCAAGAGATTCGAGCTCTGCGAGGATAAGATAGCTAACAAATTTCTCAAGCTCGATCTCGACTTTTTGGTCGAAGGAGCTCCTGATGAAGAGGCAGGACCATCTACTACTGCAACTGACCTCCTCCCTGCCGAGCCTATTGTTGAAGAGCCAGGGCCGACCGATGCTACATCGAACTCAGCAGCTCCCTCAGAGGTTTGAGATCTCCTATTTTGTATTTTTTCTTTTCATTCATTTTCTCTCCTATATTTGAGAAACATTTTAATTAATGAAGACAAGTTTATTTTAAGTTTGTGCCATGGTATGCTTGTTTTTTTAGAATCCCCCTAGTGAAGATAATCACGCTTCATCTCTTCTTGCTGATGCCATACCGCTGTCTCAAGGCCTTCCTCTAAGATTTATCATTAAGAACCTGAAAAGGGATGTTCATCAAACTAAGAAGAAATTGAAGAAAGTAGAGGTCGAGCTTCAGAAGTTGAAGAAACATTATTCAGAAGCTACAGTTGAAGTCACCTACCTTCGACAAGTCCATAAAAAGGATGCCATGGATACTATATCAATAAGAAGCACCATCTGATAGAAGAATTGGAATGAGTGAAGAAGCTTGGTAGCAACAAGGCATGGATCTTGATGGCCAAGGCAAGTTCTCTGGAAGTCGAACTGAAGGCCGCATAAGAAAGGATTCGAGTACTTGAAGGAAGCTTAGCATGGTCCACTAATTGGGAAGAATATGGCTGGTATTATATGAAGAAGTTCTCCGAACTCCAAAGTCAATTACAGGAGGACTTCTATAGTGAGTATAGATGCGATTGGTGTGGCCAAGTTATCAATCTCAAGGAAAAGCTTTGAAGGGCTTATAATGAGATCGCTTAACTTCGATGATAATTGTCCGAAGGAGTTCAAGCTAGCTTGAACAGAGACTCGATGGAGGTTTTGTCCTTGCAGAGTTCTTTGGAGAGCTTGTCTATCTTATACGAAAACAACCAAATAGAGCTATGAGAATTGAAGGTGCAAATGATCTACCAACAAGATGCCATGAAAGATGCAGAGGCTGAGTCAGCTGTACTAAGAAGGAAGCTGAGAGAAGTTGAAGATGACTCTCGAAGGCATAAGAAATTATTGAGTGAAAGCCTGGCAGCTCGGCGGGAGCTTGAAGAAAAGGTTAAGAACTTGAAGTTATCTTTGGTGTTGGCCAGTGCTGGCAGTTCAAAATCTGACTCTGAGTAGGGCTTCAGCATCTTTTTCTCTTTTTTTTTTTTTAATTGATCCTATGGATCTTTTTTATGTATCGAACTTTTATTTTAATGGAATACTACTTTTCGATTGCTTCATCTCAGTCGTATGCTTTTGTAGTTTTTTCACTCTTCTTCTTTTTTGTTGTTCGCGATTATGGAGTTATCCTTCAGTAATGGTTGTAGTTCGCTGCAACATCTGTACCTTTTGATTGTAGATAATGACCCTTGGATAAGTTTTTTTTGGATTTGTACAATTGGGTCCTTACATCTTTTGCACCTGGACGAGGTCCTCCTATCCCTAACAAAGTTATTGGAGCATAAAAGGATCGTTGAATGGGCCTCTCTCCTTGTCCCCTCGTCAGGATGAGGTCCTCCTTATGTTTCTGATGTAGTTGGTCTTTATCTTTGTTAGGACGAGATCTTCTTGTTCCTAACAAAATTTTTGAGACATAAAAGGATCGTTGAATGGGCCTCCCCTTGTCCCCTTATCAGAACGAGGTCCTTCTATTTCTGACAGGATTGGTCTTTATCTTTGTTAGGACGAGATCCTCTTTCTGTCCCTAACAAAGTTATTGGGGGTACAAAAGGGCCATTGAATGGACCTCTCCTCTTGTCTCCTCATCAAGATAAGGTCTTCCTTCTGTTTTTGATGCGGTTGGTCTTTACCTTTGCTAGGGTGAGATCTTCCTCCTGTCCCTAACAAAGTTATTGGGCTCAAAAAGGCCATTGAATAGACTTCTCCCCTTGTCCTTCTGTCAGGATGAGGTCTCCTATTTTTGATAGGATTGGCCTTTATTTTTATTAGGATGAGGTCCTCCTCCCGTTCCTAACAAAATTATTGGGGCATAAAAGGACCATTGAATGGGCCTCTCTTCTTATCCTCCTGTCAGGACGAGGTCCTCCTATTTCTGACGGGGTTGGTCTTTATCTTTGCTGAGACGAGGTCCTCCTCCTATCCCTAACAAAGTCATTGAAGCATAAAAGGTTGTTGAAAGGGCCTCTCCTTGTCCCCTTGTCAGGACGAGATCTTCCTCCTATTTCTGACATGGTTGGTCTTTATCTTTGTTAGGACGAGGTCCTCCTATTCCTAACAAAGTTATTAGGGCACAAAAGGGCCATTGAAAGAGCCTCTTCCCTTGTCTCTCTGTCAGGATGAGGTCCTTCTGTTTCTGACAGGATTGGCTTTTACCTTTGTTAGGGTGAGATCCTCCTATTCCTAATAAAATTATTGGGGCAACAAAAGGTCGTTGAATGGGCCTCTCTCCTTGTCCTCCTGTCAAGATGAGGTCCTCCTTCTATTCTTGACAGGGTTGACCTTTTTCTTTGTTAGGATGAGGTCCTTCTCCTGTCCTTAATAAAGTTATTAGGATACAAAAGGGTCATTGAAAGTGCCTCTCTTCTTTACCTTCTATTTAAGAATCGGAGGCCTTCACCATTGCTTGGACGAGGTTAATGAAGAAAGCATGTAGGATTTTTAGCTCTACTTTCAAATTTTTTTTGAAAAACATATACTGTGAAAACTATGATTAATCAAATTAATAATAAGAGGTATGGATCTAATTTGAAAATCCTACACACTACAGGATCTAATGTATCATATATGCATGCATATCTAAAAATAAAAATAATAACTACAGTAAAACTATTTTTACTACTCTTTGTGTTCAGAATACAATCTTGCGTGGGTAGTCGATCACCACAATCCAAATGTCGCCGAAGAGGTCCACTTGTCGCAATGCTGCTACACAATGCGTTTGGCCTTCATGGATCGTCCACATGAGGTCCTGATCCTGATCGGCTCCCAAGTGCTAGCTCGATGCAAGAACCCTTTGACGACTGATTTAGATCAAAACTAATTTGATCTACCTCCAGCAATTTTGGATGCTCCAAAAAATTACCAGAGGTAGGAGAGAGGTAGAGGAAGGTCTCTCGAGAGTCACGTGATTTTGTGATGCTCATAGCTCACGTTCTCTTTTCCCAAAACCTAGGCTGAAAAGCTAGGACAGTACTCACCCAGAACCCTACACAACACCTTTTCGGAATTTCTCTCAAGAAACTCTCGGTATTTTTCATGCACAATAGGATGGACTTCATGGAGAAGGACTTCTCTATTAGATACATCGCATGCCCCACCACGAAACTCCTTTTAATCTACACCAAACAGAGTAGAGAGCGCATGGAGGGATAAGGATCAGGTGGTTCGAATTCAAACTCTATTTAAATTCAAATAGTAACCATCTGATTTTATCCACTTAAGGATGTGAGAAGGAAGGGCATGCACCCTCTTGTGCGTGGATTTCTTCATGAGAATTCTCAATTCTTATGGAGAAAAGGGTTGGCGCAAGATCAGGATAATATGGCGCATAAGACTAGTCAAAATAGTCTTTCAAACCTAGTCCAATTAAGACCCAATCCAAACTAATTTGGCTAGGCCCAATAAACTCAATTTATTTAGACTTAATTAGGCTTAGTTAAATCCTAATCAAATCAGAAATTAATCAAGCCAAATTCTTGATCAAATCAAGGATTTACCCTCCTTGATGATTAGATCATCTCATAACCTAATCGAGTTAAATCCAACTGCATCCAATTCAATTGGACTTGAACCAAAAATTATTATTCAATCAGATTGAGTTAACTAGTGATCAAATAACTAATTAAACTTTTCTTTATCAGCCAATAGATTAGGTAGGAATCTCTAGTATGTGTGAACCCATAGTTTCGAATTTAAGCTGGTAGCACAGGAACCAATTTTTTGTACTAATCGAAATGATCATCTAGTAATGATATCCGACATCCGGATAGGCCGAATAGTGCAATCACCACATTCAGAATGTATGTGAATATGGTTACCGCATAATTCATCCCTTTGATCTTTATGCATAAGATGACTCAAAGTTAAACTATCAATCCTGGAAGATACATCTAAATTGTCTCAAAGCAATTAGTCCTATGATCCCTCACTAGGACTATCCTGGCTAAGGCTTTGCTAAATTGAAACACTATGGAATATAGCTCCTATGTTCAAGAGTGGTCAATTCCATCTTGACTCATGCACCGACTCCTCAAGTACTTGACTGTACCTAAAAATTTTCCATCACTGAATTAGAAATTTAGGTAGTTCGATACCAAAGCATAGTGAGTTACTTGGAAGTCACCGTGGTGATCTTAGATTGGAGGGATACTTATGCTCATATTTCATCAGAGCAATTCTTGACAGCAGAAAAGCTTTGGGATCGATCATGTTTAATGTAGATGTACCCCTATATCTCATCTGCATGCCATAGTAGTGTCTCTATACTCCTTGGTTAAGAAGACAACCAACCTATATGACACAACGATTTATACTCGATAAACGTTGTCGTCCTTGATAACAATGTATCATCTGATTGCGATACCGTATCATCAGGCTGACGATTGACTTTGGGAGACTATTTTCAATAAACTTTCACTTGGCCTAAAGCTAATTGATACCGTATCGTATACTCATCTTTGACTTGTAGTCATCGAACTCCTTCACTGCAATGGCTTTAGTGAATGGGTCGGTCAAGTTCTCCTTCTCATCGGTCTTTTGAAGATCGATGTTACCTCGATCCATGATCTCTTGGACAAGATGAAAACGCGCAGAATATGCTTCGTCCGTTGGTGTGCTTTTGATTCTTTTACCTGAGCAATGGCTCCAGAGCTGTCGCAGAACAACAAAACTGGACCATCTAGAGAGGGTGCTACTCCGAGCTTGGTAATGAACTTCTTCAGCCACATCGCTTCTTTGGCAGCATCTGATACAGCAACATACTCGTACACTGAATCGGCCATGGTGTGCTACTTGAAAGTTTTCTAGCAGACAGCTCTACCATTAAGAGTAAACATATATCCTGATATACTTTTGCTGTCATCATGATCAGACTAGAAATTGGAGTCTGTAAACCCCACAAGTTTTAAGTCCGATCCATCATAAATAAACTACTAGTCTTTAGTATTTTTCAAATATTTCAGGATGGTTTTAACAACTTTCTAGTGGTTCTTCTCTGAATCAAATTGGTATCTACTCACTACTCCTAGTGAGTATGTCACATCTAATCGCGTACATGTCCTAGCATACATAATAGAATCCACTGTCGAAATATATAGAATTCTACTCATACACTCTCTTGAGGTATTGTCGAATAATTCACTTTTAAGAGAAATTTCATGGCCTATCGGTAGATAGCCTTTCTTGGAATTCTCCATGTTGAATCACTTCAGCACAGTGTCAATGTACGTGGACTGAAACAATTCAAGCAACTTTTTAGATCTATCTCTATAGATCTTCATCCTTAGGATGTGTAAAGCTTCTCCTAGATCCTTCATGGAGAACTGTGATGATAGCCAGATTTTTATTCCTTGTAATGTAGGGACATCATTCCTAATTAAGAGAATATCATCTATATACAAAATAAGAAATACAACTGCTGGACTATTAGCCCACTTATATATGCAGAACTCTTCTTCATTTTTAACGAAGCCATACGTCTTGATCATTCTATCAAAATGTATGTTCCAACTCTGAGATGCCTGCTTCAGTCCATAAATGGATCTTTGAAACTTGCACATCTTAGACTCATCTATGGATGTGAAACCTTTAGGTTGTATCATATACACCTTTTCAACAAGCTCTTCATTTAGGAAAACTGTTTTCACATCCATTTGTCAGATTTCATAGTTCAGATGTGCAGCTATTGCAAGCATGATCCGAATGGACTTGAGCATTGCCATAGGAAAAAATGTTTCATCATAGTCAATACTATAACGTTGACGATACCGCTTGGCAACCAGACGAACTTTATAGATCTCTATCTTTTCATCTGTATCCTTTTTTCTTTTGAAGATCTACTTACATCCCATGGATTTTATCCTTTCTGGTGGGTCAAACAATGTCCATACATCATTGACCTTCATGAATTTCATTTTGGATCTCATGGCTTTAAACCATTTTCTAGAGTTAGATCTCTATATTGTATCCATGTAGATGATCGAATCCTCATCATTCTCATCGAGTTCAAAAAGATCACCATCTCGGATCAAGAAATCATAGTATCTGTCTGGCTAACGCTGTATTCTACTAGATCGCCTTAAGGGTGTAGTTTTAGTAGGTTCTGGATCTGATCGAATCAAATCGATTCAGGTTTAGCTACTTGCGTCAGTTCTTCCATCTGTCAAACTTTCTCAAGCTCGATCTTAGAGGTATTAGTCCCTTCACCAAGGAACTTTTTTTCTAAAAAGACTATATTAAGGTTGATAAACACTTTCTGCTCATCAGCTAGATAGAAGTAATATCCTTTGATCTCATTTGGATATCCTATAAAGCTACACTTATCAGACTTAGGTCTGAGCTTGTCCGTTACTAAATGTTTGATATAAGCCGGACACCTCCAAATCCTATGGTATGAGAGTACTAACTTATACTCTGTCCACATCTCATATGGTGTTTTAGAAACAAACTTACTCAGAATTCATTTCAGAATATAACAAGCTGACTCGAGCGCATATCTCTAGAGGGAGATCGGCAGACTAGCAAATTTCATCATAGATCGAATCATATCTAACAGGATTCGATTCCTTCTTTCGGACACACCATTAAGCTATGGTATTCTAGGAGGAGTCCATTGGGAGAGAATCCTATTCTTTCTAAGATATATCAAAAATTCACTAGAAAGGTACTCATTCCTCGGTCAGATCGAAGAGTTTTAATACTCTTCCTAGTTTACTTTTCTATCTTATTATAGAATAGTTTGAATATTTCAAATGATTTTGATTTATGCTTCATTTAATAGACATATCCATACCTCGATAGGTCGTCTGTGAAGGTTATGAAGTAGAAATATCCATCTCTAGCGCTTGTACTCATGGATCCATATACATCAGTATATACTAGACTCAGGAGTTCACTGGCTCGCTCACCTTTTTTAGTAAAAGATGACTTGGTCATCTTACCAAGAAGATATGACTCACATGTCGGAAGTGATTCACAATCACTAACTTCAAGAATTTCTTTTTGAGCCAACCTATTTATTCTATTCTTGTTGATGTGACCTAACCTATAATGCCAAAGATAGACATCTGACACTTCATCTATTCTAGGGCATTTATCGAAGGTTTGGACTACAGACTGTGATAATAGATAAATTTCGTTATTCAATTATCCAACACAAACTGTAACACCATTTAAAATGATATCATAAAAATTTATTTTTATTGAAAATCGATAACTTCTTTTGGCCAAAAGGCCTATAGAAATTATATTCAATAAAAAACTTAGATAAAAATGACAATCACTAAGAATAATTCTATGAGAATTGATTACAAGATTCATGATTCCTAAAGTTAACTGTAATTTATCTTCCATCTCCAATGTTTAGGAATCTTTCATCTTCACCAAATCTCCTACTGACTTGCAAATCCTGCATCGAATTACAAATATGATAAGGGCTTTCGGTATCTAATACCTAGACAGTAGTATCATAAATTGGGAAGTTGCAAGGTGTTATCATATACTTACCTTGCCTAGTAACTACTTGCTTCTTCCTTGGCCTATTCGGATCTAGGAAGGTAATGTACTGAGAATAGTTTCTCTTTCAGTGCTCCTGCTTCTTGCAAAAGAAGCACTCTACCTATCTCTGGTCGGGCTTGTGCTTCTTGGTCTGACCTTATGTAGACGTCCCAGCATATGGTTGCACCTTTTTATTCTTCTTCTTCTTATTCTTCTTTCCTTTCTTAAAGGGTCGACCAGAAGATCCTCCCACTACATTCACCAACTCCTTATTGAGCTGGTGATCCTTCTCAAAGTTCTACAGCAACCCCAATAAATCATGGTAGTTCACTACAGGCTTGGTCATTCTAAAATGAGTAAGAAAGAAAAGGACTTTGACAAAGAATTAAGGATCGCATCCTTACCAAGCTACTCGTGTAGGAGGAAGCCCTGCTTATTCAGGCACTCAATCATCTCGGTCATGTACAATATATGATCGATGACTGACGCCCCGTCTCTCATCCGAGCATTGAAAATGGCACAACTAGTTTTGTGCCTCTCAACATCGTCAGTTATACCAAAAGTGTCGTTCAACCTTTTAAGCATTTTCTGTGGCTGGGCATTCTCAAACCTATGGCTAAACTCATCATTCATTGCCGCTAGCATAATACACCGAATGATGGTGCAGTCGTTGAGCCACTTCTGGTAAGTGTTTCTGACCCTGCCTCTTGCATTTAGAACTGACTCCTTAGGTGTAGAATCCGTCAGAATATATAGAATCCGTTCATGCTCCAGGATGATCTTTAACTTTCGATACCAACTATCGAAGTTAGGTTCCATAAGTTTGTCATTGTCTAACAATGATCGGAGCGACAGGATATTGGCCATTTCTGCATAAAAAAAATCAAACATAATTAGTATATGAATTATTTATCCTAATGACTTGGACTTTAGTCTAAAGGTTCTTCCACTATTTTATTCGAACTGATAGCCTCTACCTTCAATTTGAAAAATTATGCCTAATTTCTTAGTTGATACTAGAATCCACATAGACTACATATGAGCTTAACTTTGGTTGGTCAACCCGTGTGCACCTATGTGTAGGTTCATAACCAATTATTTCACCAAACAACTTCTAGTAATTTTATTCTTTTTGCCCCAAAAATCTAATCAATAGGCTTTGGCCTCCACTGAAAAGATTCAGTTAGGTCCAACCATTAATATGACCACATTTGGTGCATTAAACCAACAAATGATAAGGCCTGACTTTGGCTGACCAACCTGACCACCATTAAAAAGACACGACTAAATCATCATATTATGAATGATAATTTCATTAGTCAATAAGCACCAGGTCTTTGGACCTTCAATGATTATAAACTAATGGACTCATTATCACTCTTAATGAGAGGCTATGATTTGGTTATCATTATAACTATTTCATTTTTAAGGACCTAATAATTTTAGAGGATTTTATTAATCAATTTTAAGAAGAATTGACCAGCCAATTTGGATCCTCCCACCAACTTCACTAAGTCAGATCAATAAGAACCTAATTCAAGCCGACATTATGAGCACCTAAATCAGTCAAATTGATTTACCTAATTGGCATGGGTGAGCCCAAATCACCAAGTGGTCTAATTAAAATCTAATTCACCAAGATAGCCAGGTAAGTGAGATCAATGGAAGAGATATGCTATTAACTCATCAAAGATCGAATCGGTGCAAGTAGCTACTAATTAAAAATCACTGGTCTGAGCTGTCAGACTTACCTTAGACACCATCCGATTCATTAGTTCCAATTTAACCAACCTAGCAATTTTAGGTTCGACCACAGCCATGAATCAAGTCTATTTGATCCTTGTTAAAGGCATGGGCTTGATCAACTACAACTATTGTAATTTGGTCTAAAGAGTCTTTGACCTAATCTAAATCAATATTTGGTTAGATTTGATCAATTACTCTAATTTAGTCCATTCTTTAACTAACCTTAGGTCTAATCCAATTAATGGATCTAATTCGACTAATTCGATGATCCATATTTTATGATCAATGACTTAGGATCTTTAAATCATAATTCTAGATTTTAATTCATCATGCTTAATTCTTAATTAAGTTTAAGGCTAAGGGTTGGGGTTCGGCATTTTGAAAATATTTTTCAAAATTTTGAAAGGTTCTTCAAATCTTAGCACTGTTACACTAAATAAATCGACTCATTTAAAAAATGGATCGACTTATTTCATAAACAAGCACTAGATGTAGGTTTGATTTCATAAAACCAGCCATTTTAGACATTCAGCCAACTTTTTAGTCGAGCTGGTTTAGATTCCATCCGAGTTAGCTCGAGCAGAAGTCGAGCTGGCTCGATTCCTATGACAGTCGGCTTGGGCTGAAGGCTCGAAGGCTATCATTTCCATCGGGCAGGCTCGGATTGGATTGGAGCCAGCCTGAATTGAAGTCGAGTTGGCTCGATTCTTGATCGAGCTAGCTGGAGCATCAATCCAAAAATCATATCATGGCTGGTATATTGGTCGAGCTAGCTCGATTTCTGAGCGAGTCGGCTCGATTGATGAACAGAAGCTTCCTAAGATCCTGTTCAGGTTTAATCTAAAACTATGTATTCTATAAAAAAAATTATGAAATTATTTAGATCTAATCTAAACATTAATTCATGATAAAATTCAGATTAAACCCTTCAAACACATCATAAAAATTATTAGATATAATCTAAAATTTTTATGATCAATTTTATAGATCGCAATGTACCAGGAGAACCTTATTTAAATCATGCATATATAATACATCAAAGAACCTGCTGTTCTGATGCCAATTGAAGGGAGCGTGCAGGATTTTTAGCTCTACTTTCAAAATTTTTTTCGAAAAATATACATAGTGAAAATTATTATTAATCAAATTAATAATAAGAGCTATAGATCTAATCTAAAAATCCTACATACTACAGGATCTAATGTATCATATATGCGTGCATATTTGAAAATAAAAATAATAACTACAGTAAAATAATTTTTACTGCTTTATGTGTTTAGAACATATAACCTTGCATGGGTAGTCAATTACCGTAATCCGAATATCGTCGGAGAGGTCCACTCATCATGATGCAGCCATATAGTCTGTCTGGCCTCCATGGATCATCCATACGAGGCTCTGATCCCGATCGGCTTCTCTTGAGTGCTAGCTCGATGCAAGAACCTTTTGACAACTGATTTAGATCGAACTGATTCGATCTACCTCTAGTGATTTTGGATGCTCCAGAAAATTACCTAAGATAGGGAAGAGGTAGAGAAAGGTCTCTCAAGAGTCACATGATTTTGTGACGCTCACAGCTCACGTTATCTTTTCCCAAAACCTAGGCTGAAAACCTAGGGCAGAACTTACCTAAAACCTTGCACAACACTCTTTCTGAAATTTCTCTTAGAAAACTCTCGATATTTTTCATGCAAAATAGGGTGGACTTCATGGAGGACTTGTCTCTTAGGTACATCACACCCCCATCACAAAACTCCTTTTAATCTGCGCCAAATAGAGTAGAGAGCGCATAGAGGGATAAGGATCAGGTGGTTGATTATTTGAATTCAAACTCCATTTAAATTCAAATAGTAACCATCTGATTTTATCCACTTAAGGATGTGAGAAGGAAGGGCGTGTGCCCTCTTATGCATGGATTTCTTCACAAGAATTCTCAATTCTCGTGGAGAAAAGGATGGGCGCAAGATCAGGGTGATGTGGCACATAAGACTAGTTAAAATAGTCTTTCAAATCTTGTCCAATTAAGATCCAATCCAAACTAATTTGGCTAGGCCCAATAAACTCAATTTATTTAGACTTAATTAGACTTAGTTAAATCCTAATTAAGTCAAAAATTAATCAAGCCAAATTTTTGATCAAATAAGGGATTTACCCTCCTTGATGATTAGATCATCTCATAACCTAATCGAGTTAAATCGAACTGCATCCAATTCAATTGGACTTGAACCAAAATTTATTACTCAATCAAATTGAGTTAATTAGTGATCAAATAACTAATTAAACTTTTCTTTATTAGCCATTAGATCAGGTAGGAATCTTTAGTACGTGTGATCCCATAGTTTCGAATTTAAGACGGTAGCATAGGAACCAATTTTTTGTACTAATCGAAATGATCATCTAGTAATAATATCCGACGTCCGGATAGGTCGAATAGTGCAATCACCACATTCAGAATCTATGTGAATATGGTTACCGCATAATTCATTCCTTTGACTTTTGTACATAAGATGACTCAAGATTAAACTATCAATCCTGGAAGATATATCTAAATTATGTCTCAAAGCAATTAGTCTTATGATCCCGCACTAGGACTATCCTAGCCAAGGCTTTGCTAAATTGAAACACTATGGAATACAGCTCCTATGTCCAGGAGTGGTCAATCCCATCTTGACTCATGCACAGACTTCTTAAGTACTTGACTGTACCCAGAAATCTTCCATCACCGAATTAGAAATTCAGGTAGTTTGATACCAAAGCATAGTGAGTTACTTGGAAGTCACCGTAGTGATCTTAGGTCGGAGGGATACTTATGCCCATATTTCATCAGAGTAATTCTTGACAGTAGAAAAGCTTTAGGATCGGTCATGTTCAGTGTAGATGTACCCCTATATCTCATCTGCATGCCATAGTAGTATCTCTACACTTCTTGGTTAAGAAGACAACCAATCTATATGACACACAATGATTTGTACTCGATAAACGTTGTCATCCTTGATAACAATGTATCATCTGATTGCGAATAATTTTAAGGACTAAATGATAAATCCTTCTTTGTCGATTCTAAATAGTTCTAAGGACTTCATCACAATAGACAGGAGTTATATAGAAGATGAAAGATTTGTGATGAGAAAGTCAGAATAATTTTTATTCAATTAATGATTCATATATAATTATATAAAATAGTTCAATCGTCAACAGGCTGATGATTGGCTTTGGGATACTATTCCCAACAATTAACCTCCTGTTTTAAATAATCGGAGGCCTTGTACTTTGTTCAAGAATGAACTTCGGTTAGGTCATTTTCTTCCATCATATAATTTTGCACCAAAGAACAAAGATATTGAAATAATGAAGTTTTATTGAGGCAAAATTATTGATAATACATTTGCAAGTTTTTCGAATTTCAAGATCATGGAAGGGCTGATCCCCCGAGTTTCTTCAGAAATATATGTCCGATCGGACGATTTTCACAACCTCATAGGACCTATTGGGAATATGCGCTCTTCCCACATAGATCGGTGTGGCCGTCGGTGATTAGTCAATCAACAAGGAAGTACTTCTTAAAGATCTCTGCGGAAGCACGATCAAATAAATCAAGGAATAGAGAAGAAGAGAAGAAAAGATTTTCGAAAGAAGAATTTTTATTCAGTATATTTCAGCACTCTTACAACCTTAACCTGTTTCTAGTATATATACTTTACAAAAGATCAAGTCCAAGCTCATAGAAAAATTTTTCAAACCCAAACTACCCACATATATAAAATAATAACCCACGAAAACTGAGCCGGCCCAGTTTGAAACTGAGCCGGCTAACCTGCGACTGGGTCGGCTCAGCCCAGTCCGAGCCAACCCAATTGTGTACCGTGCCAACAGCTTGAAAATGCTGTTCTCTGTCCAACAGCTTGAAAATGCTTTTCTCTGTCTAAATTTTTCTCTGAGACCTAGCCAACTCAGTCCTAGATTGAGTTGATCCAGTTTCCAACTGAGCCGGCTCAGTCTCAGAGTGAGCCGGCCCAGTTTCTGAACTTTATTATTGAGATTGATTCTTTTCCGACTCGCTCTCATCTTTCCATGACCTATCTTCTCATATTTTCAAGACTTAGGAGTGTCACTTCTAAGCTCATATTCTCCATCTTGGTACTTCCAAGTCCTTATGAACTCATCTCTTCTCAATAAATCCATCCGTGCCACACATCTCTGAAAGCTATCTCTGGGAGTACCTTCGTGAGTGCATCAGACTGATTCTCCTTGGTATGGACCTTCATCAGTTCCACTTCATCCTTCTCCATCAGCTCTCTCATCCTGTGGTACCTCACGTCTATATGCTTTGTGCGCATATGATAGACTTGGTTCTGTGCCAACAACAGAGCACTCTGACTATCACTGAATAGTGTAACCTTGCTTTGCTCGACCCTCAACTCATCAATCAGCCTCCTAAGCTAAAGGACTTTCTTTGTAGCCTCCGTTATCCCAATGTACGCGACCTCTATGGTAGACAAGATCGTGATTGGCTGAAGGGTTGATCTCCAAGACACCGATTCACCATATATGCAGAAGAGGTATCCAGTAGTAGACCTCCTTGTATTAAGATCACCAGCATAATTTACATTAACAAACCCTTTTAGAGGATCCGAACCTTTACACATCTTCACAGATTGTTCTCCAAATCCTTCTGACTGCCCACCAAATATCAAACCATAATCCCTTATTCCATGCAGATATCTCAATATCCATTTCAATACTTTCCAGTGTTCCTTCCTAGGGTTAGCCATGTATCTACTAATCGTGCTCACAGCATGTGTTATATCTAGTCTATAGGACACCATAATATATATCACACTACCTATAGTATTAGATAAGAAACTCATTTCATATACTCTCTCTCTTGTTCTAATTAGGAGCACTGTAACTTGGAGAGAGACATGGCTTGGCAATGGCATCTCTGTAGGTTTGGCCTTCTCCATCCCAAATCTCTCTAGAACCTTCTGAAAATACTTTTCTTATGACAAATGGAGCACACCTTTGCACCTATCTCTATAAATTTTCATTCCAAAGATGTTCTCAGCTGGATCCAAATCTTTCATCTTAAATTCAGATGATAATGTCCTTTTTAACCTTTTCACAGCATCCATGCTTCTCCTGGCTATGAGCATATCATCTACATACAATAATAGGTACAGGGCATCTTTCTCATCTACATCCTTGATGTAGACACAACAATCATGTTCATATCTACTGAAATCCAGGCTCAAGATAAAGCTGTCAAACCTTCGATTTCACTGATGAAGGGATTGTTTCAAGCCATACAAAGACTTCCTGAGTAAACACATCTTTTCTTCTTGTCCCATCTCCATGAAACCATCTGGCTGCTTCATGTAGATTCTTTCCTTCAAAGTCCCATGAAGGAAGGTCATCTTTACATCCATCTGTTCTAATTTCATGTTATGCTGTGCCACCAGTGATAGCAAAACTCGAATAGATATATGACGCATCATAGAAAAAAAAATTTCTATATAGTCAATCCCTTTCCTTTGTGAGTATCCCTTTGCTATCAGCCTTGCTTTGAATCTGATTTCACCTTATTCTGAAGGTCCTTTCTTTATAAACACCCACTTTGAGCCAATAGGTCAAGCATCCTTTGGAAGATCCACCAAATGCCATGTCTGATTCTTCTCAAGTGATTCCATTTTCTCCATCATGACCTGCATCCATGAATCATGATCCTCACTCTCCATGGCCTTGCATAATTTACTAGATCTCCATTAGCAGTGATGAGTGCATAGAAGATAATCTCATCAATGCCATATCTGATCGATCTCCTAATAGTACACTGGGTCTTGTGCAAAGCCACTTCCACTGGCACATCTTTACCTGATGTCTGTGGCTTCTTTTGCACATTCGTCTGAATTGCCGGCCCTCCATGCTGATTTTCAATCTTAGATAATACTTTTCTGCCCAGCTCCACCTCAACAGGAATACTCTTGTAAGTGGATATAACCTGCATGCCATTATTCTCCGACTAGCTATTACTGTTCATCTTTGTTTTTTTAGTTTTATCTATCCCAAATCTCCTCAAGATGCTCTTCTCATCAAAGATAACGTTCCTACTGATCACTGACTTCTGTGCCTGAGAGTCCCACAGTAGGTATCCTTTGACTCCTTGTGGATATCCTATGAATGTCATCCTTTGAGATTTTGGATTCAATTTGCTCCTCTCGATTGCCTCCACATGTGCATAGGTTATGCAACCGAAGACTTTTAGATGGCCAAGCTTTACCTTCTTTCCACTCCAAACCTCTTCTAGAATGCATCCATTTAGCTTATAATGAGGGGACCTGTTCACAAGAAAATAAGAAAAAATTAGAGCATCATCCCAAAAGAACTTTGGGAGTGATGTCTGCAGCCTCAAACTCTGTGCCTTCTCGGTCAGTGTCCGGTTCATCCTCTCCATGATACCATTCTACTAGGGAGTCATCCTCACCGTGTAATGGCATTTGATGCCATTTTCCTTACAGTACCTCCTAAACTCTAGGCTAGTATACTCTCCTTCATTGTCCGACATCAGATACTTTACCTATCTTCCTAACTTCTCTACTTCAGCTCTCCAGACTCTGAATCAGGCAAACACCTTTAATTTTTCTCTAATTAGATAAATCCATACCTTCCTTGAGAAATTATCAATGAAAGTAATAAAGTATTTTGCCCCACCTCTAGCTGATGCAGGAGCCGGTCCCCACACATCCAAGTGCACTAAATACAACACTCTCTCATTGCACTTGGTACTTCTGGCAAACTTCATTCTATGCTATTTGCCAAAGATACACAGCTCACAAAGATCTGTGTCCTCCTTTAGGATTAGGATCATACTTCTTCTGCTTAGTTCTGTGAGCCCACGGTCACTCATATGATCCATCCGATAATACCATAGTCGATATAAAATCTGCTCCTCCTATGTCGCTGCTAGCACCTCTGTACTATTATTTACCACCGAGCCTTTCATACATGTAAAGATTGTTGCTCAGTCTTCTACCTCTCATTACCATCAAAGCTTTCTTAGAAATTTACAGACATCCACTCCCAGCTTGACTACTAAGAGCATAATCCTGCTCCTCCAAGTAGTCCAAAGAAATTAAATTTTTTTTCAACTCTGGTACATGCCTGATATTTGATAATGTACGAATGATCCCATCATACATCCTCATCCTGATAGAGCCAATTTCAGCTACTTTGTATGGATGATCATCTCCAAGACTGACATTTTCACCATCGACTTTCTGGTAGGTAGCAAACCACTTCTAATGAGAAGTATAGTGGTGTGAGCATGCTGAATCTAATATGCACATAGTATCACACTTTGTGGATCCATTTGATACAACTAGCAGGTCTTCTCCATTGCTCATAGAAGCTGTATCATCTCTCTTGTTGGCCTTCTTTTTTTCTGATCTCAAAAGGGGACAATCTCTCCTTAGGTGTCCAGGCTGATGACATTTATAACATTTCAATATCATCTTCTTCTGATCGTAAGACTTTGATCTGCTCTTGGATTTTCCTCTTGTCTTCTCATTTGATCTTTCCTATCTTTCGTTCACAATCATGATCTCAGACTTAGGGTCTTCCTTGCAGATCTTCTTTCTTTACTCATTTGATCTGAGCACATCAATAACCTCTTCATAGTTTAGGATTTTCTTTCCATAAACTAGAGTTGTTATGAGACCATCATACGAACCTGAAAGAGAACATAATAGCAGCAATGCCCGATCCTCGTCGATTTTTACATCCAAACTCATTATCTCAGAACACACCTGATTGAACCTTTGGATATGTGCAACAAAATCTCCGCCTTCGGACATCCTTAGACTATATAGCTGTTTCTTCAACCATAGCTTGTTCATCATGTTCTTCTTCATGTATGTGTTCTCCAGTCTCTTCCAGAGCCCCTTTACCGTAGTCTCTGTGCAAACCTTGGGCAAAATTTGATCGGCCAAGCACATCCGAATTATGCTAAAAGTAATTTTCTCTAACTCTTTTCAATCCTCAGCATTGATCTTTTTCGGTCTTTCTTTTGTCAAGACTTTGTAGATTCTCTGGTGAACCAACAAGTCCTTTACTCTTTGCTGCCATAGGATAAAATTTTTCTTATCGTCGAACTTCTCAAAATTTATCTTGAATCCACTTGATCCCATGACTTTAAACAAGTCAAGAATAGATCTCTAACATTTTTCACAATCACACACTAGTAAAACTATCCTTCATAGAAAATCTAGCTAGCCTTAGATCCTCTTTCCAAACTTTTGTATCATCGTTCCTCCGTGTAAATAATCTCCACCTCAATCTAGAGACAACCACGAAGCAAATTAGAAGTTTTTAGGATAAAATCTGGTGTAACAGATCCTGTATGTAGTAAACCCTAGGTGTCTTTCTTCCTTCCACACTACACTATTTTGACACCAAATGTTGAGAATATGTGCTCTTTCCATATGGATTGATGTGGCCGTCGATGATTAGCTAAGCAACAAGAAAGTACTTCTCAGAGATCTCTGCAGAAGCACGATCAAATAAATCAAGAAATAAAGAAAAAGAGAAGAAAAGATTTTCGAAAGAAAAGAGCTTTTATTCAGTATATTTCAGTATTCTTACAACTTTAATCTGTTTTCAGTATATATACTTTACAAAGGGTCAAGCCCAAGCTCATAGAAAAATTCTCCAAACCCAAACAACCCATGTACATAAAATAATAACTCACAAAAATTGAGCTGATCCAGTTTCAGACTAAGTCGGCTAACCTACGATTGGATCGGCTCAATCCCAGATTGAGCCAACCTAGTTGTGTACCGTGCCAACAGCCCAAAAATGCTGCTCTCTATCTGAATTTTTCTCTAAGATCTAGCCAATTCAGTCTTGGACTGAGCCGACCCAGTTTCCAACTAAGTCGCTCAGTCTCAGAGTGAGCTGGACTAATTTCTAAATTT
This sequence comes from Cocos nucifera, assembly GCA_006176705.1. Taxonomy (NCBI): domain Eukaryota; kingdom Viridiplantae; phylum Streptophyta; class Magnoliopsida; order Arecales; family Arecaceae; genus Cocos; species Cocos nucifera. Next base: position 519,793 of record QRFJ01000989.1, read on the forward strand.
TACTATTGAGATTGATTCTTCTTTCAGCTCACTTCTATCTTTTCATGATCTATCTTCTCATATTTCTAAGACTTGGGAGTGTCACTTCTAAGCTCACAGGGCCTTTCCAGTTTGGAGCGAGCTTTTCTTGATTTTGAGATTGCGAAATATCTGCTCGCCGAAGCATCAGATCTCCTACTCTGAATGTCTTGCTCCTAATCCTGGAGTTATAGTAGCGGGCTATTCTTTGCTTGTAAGCTGTCATTCGGATTTGGACCTTCTCTCGCTTTTCTTCCAATAGATCAAGATTTGCTCTGAGATCCTGTGAGTTGTCCTATTCACTAAAAGCTTCAAGTTATGGTGAAGGAAGTTCAAGCTGGACTGGGATGACTGCCTTTGTCCCAAAAGCTAACGTGAAAGGGGTTTCTCCAGTTAGCAATCTTTGAGTAGTTCTGTAAGCCTAGAGTATATGATAGAGTTCATTCATCCATGTTTCTTTTGCTCTTTCAAGCCCTACTTTTATTCCTTGAAGTAAAGTTCTATTAGTTACCTTGGCTTCACCATTCGCCTGTAGATGAGCTACTGATGTGAAATGGTGAAAAATGTTCAGATTTTCACAAAACTCAGCGAACTTCGCTTCTACAAACTGGCGCCCATTATCAATGATTAATGTTCGAGGTAGACCAAATCTATAAACTATCAACTTTCAGATGAAGTCTTGTACTTTGGCTTTAGTGATTTTTGCTAGAGGTTCGACCTCAATCCACTTGGTGAAATAATCTACTGCCACCAGCAGAAATTTTCGTTGTCCAGATGCCATAGGAAAAGGCCCAAGTATATCTATCTTCAATTGCGCAAACAACCAAGGAGCACCTAATGGTCTGAGTTGTAAAGCTGACCGTCTTTGAATATTTACATTTTTCTGATACTTGTCACACTTTCTTACATAATCCATCGCATCTTGGTGCATTATTGGCCAATAATAATCCTACCGAAGTAACTTATATGCTAATGATCTTGCTTCTAGATGATTTCTGCATATTCCTTCATGAACTTCTCTTAAGTTATAATTAGCTTCGGAAGGTCAGAGATATTTGAGTTGTAAGGAGTATGATCTTTTGTATAGCTTATTTTCATATAAAATATGGTCAGAAGCTTGATTTTTTAACTATCGAGCTTCTTTATGGTCTCTAAGAAAAATTCTATCTCTAAGATAAGAAATCAACGGATCGATCCAACTAGGCTCATGATCGACTTGCATTATTTCTTAGGATTCTTCCAAACTTGGGTGTTGTAGGACTTCAAAGAGGACTTCTTTTGGTAGTTCATTTAGGGCTAAGGTGGCTATCTTAGAAAGAAGGTTGGCTCTGATGTTTTTCGCTCTAGGGATCTACTGAACTTCGAAGCTACTAAAGATCAGGATTAGATTTCTTACTTTTTTCAAATATTTTTTCATGCCTTCCTTTCGAGCTTCAAAGGTGTTATTGACTTGCTCCACTACTAGCTGAGAATCACTATAAATATTCAAATATTTTGCTCCCAACTCTTTGGCTATCTTCAGTCTCGAGATCAGAGCTTCATATTTAGTTCCATTATTGGTAGCAAGAAACTCAAATCACAAAATATATTCAACTACAACTCCTTTCAAATTGATGAGGATCAAGCCTGTGCCTGTTCTAGAAGCATTAGATAAACTATCCACATATAATGCCCAACAGTTTTCAGGAAGATCAGCCTTTTTTTACGGGAGGTAAGGATATGAACTTCTTAGTGCTCTGGTTTGGTCGCATCCAAAATAGTATGCTCCACTATAAAATCAGCCAATATTTAAGCTTTAATGGATGGTCGAGGTTGAAAATGAATATCAAATTTAGTTAACTTGATTGTCCACTTCGCTATTCTTCCAGAGGTATTAAGCCAGTGAAGAACTATCTTGATGGGTTGATCAGTAAGGAGAATAATTATGTTCCTAGAAATAAGGTCGGAGCTTTCTGGCTGTAATCAACAAGATATAAGTTAATTTTTCTAATTTGGTATACCTTATTTTCGTATCCTTTAGGACTCTGCTTATATAGCAGATCGGCTTCTGAACTTTAGCTTTCTCTCTGATCAGGATGGCTCCAATAACTGCTGAAGATACAGCGAGGTACAAGAACAACTCTTCTCTAAGTTGAGGTTTTGCTAGGAGTGGAGGCAAACTGAGATAGTTCTTCAATTTCTCAAAGGTCTACTGGCACTCAAGAATCTAGTTGAAGTTCTTGGATTGACTGAGTACTTGGAAGAAGGGCATACAATGCTCCACCGATTTTGAAACAAAGTGATTCAAGGCCGCTACCTTGCCTGTGAGGCATTGAACTTTTTTTATTATTTTTGAAATAGTCATCTTTTGGATGGCTTTGATCTTCTCTGGGTTGGCTTCAATGCCGTGCCTTGACACCATGAATCCTAGGAACTTCTCCGAGGGTATTCCGAAAGTATATTTTGTAGGGTTCAGCTTCATCTTGTACTTTTGGAGGGTACTGAAGGTCTCTTCAAGGTCAGCAATGTGATTTGATGAAGATCGACTTTTAACCAGTATGTCATCCACATAGACCTCCGTGTTTACGATCGATCTGCTCCTTGAAAATTTTATTCATCAGGTGCTGATAAGTTGCACCTATATTTTTAAGCCTAAAGGATGTGATCTTGTAACAATAAAGTCTATGGTTAGTAATAAAAGCAGTCTTCTTCTCATTCTCTAGGGCCATGTAGATTTGGTTATAGCTAGAGAAGGCATTCATAAAGGTGAGGAGTTCATGGCCCGAAGTTGCATCCACTAGTTGGTCAATCCTGGGCATGGGATAGCTATCTTTCGGGTAAGCTATATTCAAGTCTGTAAAGTCTATGTACATCTTTCACTTGCCATTTGTCTTTTTAACAAGAACAATATTTATGATCCAGTCCAGATGGAGCACTTTTCGAATGAATCCTGCTTTGAGAAGCTTGTCGACCTCATCCATAATAGCCTTCTGTCTCTTAGGTGCAAAGCTGCACTTTTTCTGCTTCACTGGTCGGTGTTTAAGGTTTACATCCAGACGATGTTCTATTACTTCTGTATCAATCTCAAGCATGTCTGCAGGCAGGTGAAAACATCAGCATTCTTTTACAAAAAGATGACGAGCTTCTTTCTAACTTCTCCTTTTAGATTCGAGCTGATCTTTATAGTGTGTTCCTTATTCCAATTATTTAAAGGGACCTCCTCAAGGTTGTTGATGGGTTTCCCCCTTTCTTCAGACAGATCATCTTGGGTATCAAGCCTATCGACTGGACAAGGATCTGCTTCAAGCTAGTGCCTGGTCTCCTCTGACCTCCCCGACTTTGTGCCTTGTTGGAAACTTCATTTTCAAGTAATAAGTTAAAACCACAGTCCGGAGTGCATTCAAACTAGATCGGTCAAGGATTGCATTGTAGGCAGAAAGGGCCTCGACTACTAGAAAATTGACTTGAGCTCTAGATTACTTTGTGTGAGGATTTGTGGTGCTCCTAAGCCTTGGGAGGCCATGGGAGGAGTCAGGGGGTTGGCTCTAAGGATTTCAGGGGCTTAGTTGGTGCTTCAGAGACCTAGGATACAAGATGAAGTAAGAAACTAAAGTCGGAGAATCAAGATCATAGAAAGAAGATTTTCTACAGGTTAGTCGGTTCAGTCCAAAACTGGATCAACTAAGTCTCAATGCATAGGCAAAATAGAGAGTTGCGCATTCGGAACTGCTGGCATGACACAGAATTGGGCCGGCTCAGTTTCAGACTGAGTCGACCCAATGAAACTTAGTCGGCTCAGTCTAGCTGTGTTCGGGACTGCTGGCACGACACAGAACTAGGTCAACTCAGTTTCAGACTGAGCCGACCCAGTGGAACTTAGCCGGCTCAGTCAGCACTAAGCCGGCTCAGTGCACGGGCAGAGTTATGCAACGGTCTATTTTGGGTTAGGGTCTGAATTAATCCTAGGGGTTTTAAGGCATAGTTTGAGAGATCTTAAGGAGGCTAATTCATATATGGGTTGGGTCTAGATCCAAAGGATGAGAGCATGGAAGACATGGGTGTTCATGGGCTCGGTGAGTGTTTTCATGTATTGGGTTAGCCAAAGAGTTTTTTGGTCGAGCCTAATGGCTATGTATAAATGCATAGGTTGTATTAGGGTTTCATAATGCTGTGGAATATAGATCTTTTCTTCCTTAACTCTCGTTTTCTCTTCTCTCTAGAGTTGCCATCCTAGGATTCTTGAAGAAGCCCTAGAGAAAGGGGCATCTCCCTTAAGCCCAAGGAGGGAGGTGCCCCATCATAGATCCAGATGGAGGATCAGTGGTTTGCTGCCCATAGAGAACGTCATAGGTTTTTTCAGGTCCATGCTAAAGATCAGGAGCTTTCACAACATGATATCAGGGCTTATGATGCCAAGGATGATTGACGTTCGAGCAATATCATGGAACATCAATTGGTATCAGGGAGAGGTGATGCCAGTTGGTGTGCTTACATCTGATATCAGAGCCTGATGGTGCATGAAAGGAAAGAAAAAGTCGTACAAGATGAAATTAGGAATCCGCACAAGAATTTCACGGTATGTCTCAAATCTATCTTTGTTATTGATGTGGTTTGGCCAATCGGGAGCAGCAAGTTGAAAGTGGATGTTGAGAGATTTAACGGAAAGAGATTTTTCTAAGGTGGAAGGATTTGGTGCATGATTTGTTAATTGATCTTGGTGAAAAGGTCGGAATGTATGACGGTTATGTGACAGACAAAGAGCGCTGGAGTGCTGTAGTAGCACTTTTTTGGAGATGCATGGCTGAGAGAGGCTTGGTGATGCAGTAATCGAGGAAGGTATCTCAACAGAGAGCATCAGGGGTCTCTAGGATGATGGACAGTATAGGACTGTTGAAGAGAGGTTTTCCAAGAGGTAATAGTCGAAGAAAGGGTGAAGAAGCGACTATACGTCCTTCGATGTCAGGAAGGCGGGAAAGTAGTTGGAGATGTATTCAGCGGTTCGACCAGAGCATGGATTTGCAAAGCCTTGGGAGTGATGGAGCTGGATGATCCATGGAGGTCCAGTAGGTCAGGGCTGGATGGCTGTAGAGCAGTGTAGAGATGAGTCAGGAAGTGCTACCTTGGAGGCACAGGGGCTGAGAGAGGCTCGGCGGTGCAGCAGTCGAGGAGTATATCTCAGCAGATGGTGTTAGGGGCTTCTCAAGAAGATCGGGAGTAGGTCTTAGGGAGAGCCAGGGGGTCTCAGGGAGTGTCAGGAGGTCTCAGGCAATCGGAAGTATCATGGATCCGATTTCTTCGGTAGGAGCATTAGGAAGAGTCACGGTTCAGGTGGAGGATGGTTCTCTGGTTACAACTGAAGCGATGGTTGGTGTAGGGGTAGAAGAGAAGGATTAGGGTGGAATTCTCTATGGTTTAGTCATTGGATTCAGAAAAATTGGATGAGCTCTTGGATTTCGGAGGTGTCCATGGGTTGCGAAGGTATCCAAGATGGCTTCGAAGGGATCCACGAAGTGCAGAGAGTTCGAAGGGACAGCAACGGTGTTCGAGGTGCAGCGGCAGGCTCAATAGTGCAGTGTTGAGTGGTTAGTCTCGAGGGACTCGATGATAGAGTTGACTTCTGCGGCATCATATGGATTTTGGATATAGGTGGAGCTTCGGAGAGGTGGCTTCATAATTGAAGAGGAATTTGATATGAGTTCAGAGCAGAGGGGTGCAGGAAGATCGATATCTTAGTATTAGTGTCGATGATGCATGATTTCAGATGGAGCAGCATGTGCAGAAGGATAGGTGTAGTTATGAGGAGACCATGTCAGGGTTTGCAGCGAGTGCCAGTCTAGGAACGTTGCGGGTTCTCAAGGAAAGTTCAGAAAAAGTGATGCAGCTGCTAAGCAGAAGGGATCCTACAATTTCAGGATGGTGTAGGGGTGCAAGTCAAGGTCTTCAGCGGTGGAGGCGGTCATCCCAAAGGCCTTAAGGATGCACAATAGCTGAAGAGGATTGGTGGAGGCGTTGTTTGCATAGGTGTTGTCGAGTGCGCAGGAACAGTATGATCATGCAGGAGGGCATTGTCGAGGGGTTTGCCAAGGCTTGGGAGCACCAAGATGGAGATTGTGAAGATTTATGATACTCCCAAGCCTTGGGAGGGCACGAAAGGAGTTAGGGGTTGGCTCTGGAGATTCTAAGGGCTTGGTTGGTGCTTCGGAGATCTGGGATACAAGGTGAAGCAAGGAATCAAAGTCGGAAAATCAAGACTGCAGAAAGAAGATTTTCTATAGGTTAGCCGGCTCAGTCCAAAACTGGATCGGCTAAGTCTTAGTGCACAGGCAAAATAAAGAGCTGTGCATTTGGGACTGCTGGCATAGCACAGAATTGGGCCGGCTCAGTTTTAGATTGAGCCGACCCAATGGAACTTAGTCGGCTCAGTGCTGAGATTGAGCCGGCTCAGTGCGCGGGCAGAGTTATGCGAAGGACTATTTTGGACTAGGGTCTGGGTTGATCCTAGGGGTCTTAAGGCCTGGTTTGAGAGATCTTAAGGGGGCTAATTCATGTATGGATCCGATCTAGATCTAGAGGATGAGAGCATGGAAGACATGGGTCTACATGGGCTTGGTGAGTGCTTCATGTATTGGGTTAGCCGAGGAGTTCTTTGGTCGGGCTTAATGGCTATGTATAAATACATAGATTGTATTAGGATTTCATAATGCTGTGGAATACAGATCTTTTCTCCCTCAACTCTCTTTTTCTCTTCTCTCTAGAGTTGCCGTCCTAGGGTTCTTGAGGAAGCCTTAGAGAAGGGAGCATCTCCCTTAAGCCTAAGGAGGAAGGCGCCCCATCATAGATTTAGGTGGAGGATCGGTGGTTTGTTGCCTATAGAAAATGTCACAGGTTCCTTCAAGTCCATGCTAAAGATTAGGGGCTTTCGCAATATGGTATCGGAGCTTGTGATGCCAAGGATGATTGGTGTTCGAGCGATATCATGAAACATCAATTGGTATCAGGAAGAAGTGATGCTAGTTGGTGTGCTTATACTTTGGATATTGACCCATTACCACTAGCAATGTTATTACTCATTCCACTGGCACTGCATCACTTATGAATCCTACTAATGAAAAATTCATCGGACCCATCCTACTATCAGATATGGATAATTTAGAAAATATATCATAAAATAAGACATCAGCAGAGCTTTTATTATCAATCAAAATGCGACGTATATCATAATCAGCAATATTTAAAGTAACTACAACCACGTTATTATGCAAAAGTTGAACTTCCTAAGCATTTTCTTTGATGAAAGTGATGGGTTCTTCAGTTTGCTGCTTCTTTACTGGCTCCGCTGATCTACTGGTCTTGCCTTGTCGATGTCCCCTAGCAATAGTGTTGATGATTCCAAGAGAAGGTCGATCTTCTTATAGTTCATTCCTTCGAGATGATGTAGGTTGCGGTGGGGCTCTTGGATGATCTTCTCTTCTCTCTGGTTGAATCTGATAAACTGATTCAGCTGACCTCTTCTGATCAGTATCTTGATCTCATCCAAGAGCTGGATACATTCTTCAGTATCGTGACCATGGTCATGATGGTAGAGATAGCACTTATTGGGGTTGCGCTTGGTGAGTTTGCATCCTCTCTGGTCCTGACAGCTACTCTCTTATCTCCATCAGTACCTGGGTCTTTGAAGCGTTCAAGGGAGCATAGTTATTGAATCTTTAGAGAGGAATGTTTTGCTAGATTCTTCAATTCGAACTTTCTTATCGACGAGCTTGAGGAGTTCAGGCTTGTTTGCACTCAGGAGGAGTTCGAAAGCATGGCCGAGTTTTACTCGACTTTTCTTCAGGTGCGAGCTTGCTAGATTCGCTCACCTGCTGCTCTTTCATGGCTTCTTCATTTTTCAATCTGAAGGCTTCCTCCGCTCGAGCATAGCCTTTAGCCCGTGCCAGCATATCAGCAAAATTTTTGAGGTACTTCCTCTTCAGGAAGGATAGAAGATCATTCTTCTGCAGACCGTCTTTCAATGCGATTATAGCTACAGATTGGTCCAAGTTTTGGACCTCTAGTGCAGCAGCATTGAAGCGGCTGACATAAGCTCAGATGGACTCCTTTTTCTTTTGCTTTATATTAATGAGGGAGTCCAAACCTCATCTTGGACGTCGACTGCTTATGAAATGAGCCATAATCTGATGGCTCATTTGGTCAAAAAAGAAGATCATATCCGATTTGAGGCTCGAGTACCAATTTCTTGCTGCTTCCTTTAGGATAGATGGAAAGCTCGACATAGAATAGTGTCTGGTGTGCCATGGAGTAGCATTATCGTTCGGAAGGCCTCAAGATGATTGATCGGATCCGAAGTTTCATTGTAGCTCTTGAATTGAGGGCGCTTGAAGTTTGGCAAAATGGGCTCCTGCATGATTCTGGAAGAGAAGAGGAGATCGATGCAGATGTCATCATGGTGGATCGGGGTGGCATGGTGAAGCTTCTTAATCTATCGATTTATGTTCTGAAGCTTCTGATTGAGAGCATCATCTCATACGTGGATCTCATAAGGTCGTCAGCTGTAGATAGGAAAAGTCTCCTCTCAAGAAGAATCATAATCGAAGCAGGAGCTCCCTACTCTCTACTTCCCCTTCACGGGGGTAACGGGCCTATTGACCCAAGTGGCTCTTCTTTGTGCCGATTCTGGAAGTCTCAGTAGGGGTCTCTAGAGCTGGGCTACCATCGGGGGCTATTGCATGGCCTGCACTATTTCGATGATGTCTCGAACCTACTGCATCAACTGGTTGAACTACTCTGGATTCATTATTGTCGTCGGTAGAGGATGTTGAGATGCTGACAATGGAGCTAGGATGGGCAGATCTGGCTCGAATCAGGCAGTAGAAGCAATAGACTGTCGGATGGTTGTCTTCTTTGGGGGCATTTCTAGAGCAAGAAGAGATTAAATGGAGGTGTATTCAAAAGATTAGGAGAGGAAGAAGGTAGATAGGATCGACTGGGCACTTCTTTTAGAATAAGGGCTCTGAGATTCTTCCTCTAGCACCAATCCTGTTGATGCAGAAATCTGTAAGGATGCCGGAGGTGGCTGGAGTTAGGAAGGCAAGGCCGCCGACAGAACCTACAAAATAAAGTTCAAATTGGAGGTGGGTGGCTCCATGTCCCCCTGTCAGAACGATGTCCTCCTATTCTTGTTGGTGCAGAAATCTATAAGGACACCGAAGATAGTTGGAGTTGGGAAGGCAAGGCCGCCGATGGAACCTACAAAATAAAGTCCAAATTGGAGGTGGGTGGCTCCGTGTCCCCCTATCAGGATGAGATCCTCCTATTCTTGTTGGTGCAGAAATCTATGGGGATGTCGGAGGTGGCTGGAGTAGAGAAGGTGAGGCTGTCGATGGGACCTACAAAATAAAGTCTAAATCGAAGGTGGATGATTTCGGTAGGATCCTTCGACACTCAAGTCAGTTCTCTGGCCAACTAAAATGGAGTGCTCAAGAAATAGAGAAGCAGAGTAATAGGAAGTGAAAGAGAGCTTCGTAAAAAATGTATCTGGAGAGTTTCTTTTATAGACGGAGCATGTAACAAATTGATGGTGACAGTCGTAACTGTCTGATAGTGGATCGTTGAGACCATGTGAAGTTTGTTACAAAGAGTGGGCTGTCATTTATCATGACTTTTAGACAGTTGGGATCTATTTGAAGAAGCTCGGATAGAGATTAGAGATTGGAGATCTCTATGCCCGCCGATTGATTACAAGTGTTGGCGAGTTGGGTTTAGGATTGGTTGGCCGAGCTTGAGAGTCAATCAGCGTATAGCAAACTTGCATCTAGTTGAAGTCCATTGAAGTTGTCTCTTATGACTTCGAAAAATTCGGCCATATTCTAGATCATCTGTAGCCGATTGAGCATGGCTGAAGGAGTCCGTCCAGAAGGAGCGTGGCTGAAGAAGTCCATCCAGAAGGAGCGTGGAGCATGGCTGAAGGAGTCCATCCAGAAGGTGTATGACTGGAGGAGTCCGTCCGAAAGGAGCATGATTGAAGGAGTCTGTTCGGAAGGAGCACAGCCAAAAGAGTCCATCTGAAAGGTGCATGTCTGGATGAAAGATGTGTGACTGGAGGAGTCTATCCGGAAGGAGCGCAACTAAAGAAGTTCGTTCGAAAAATGCATGACTGGAGAAGTCCATCTGGAAGGAGCATGGTTGAAGAAATCCGTCCGGAAGGAGTACGACTGAAGGAGTCCATTCGAAAGGAGCAAGATTGAAGAAGTCCATCTGGAAGGAGTGCGATTGAAGCAGTCCATCCAGAAGGAGTGCGGCTAAAGGAGTCTATCTGAAAGATGCGTGACTAGAGGGGTCCATCCGGAAAGAGCACGACTGAAGGAGTCCGTTCGGAAGGAGCGCGGCTGAAAGAGTCCATCCAAAAGGCGCATGATTGGAGGAGTTTGTCCGAAAGAAGCACGACTGAAGGAGTCTTTCTGAAAGGAGCACGGTTAAAAGAGTCTATCCGGAAGGTGCATGACTGGAGAAGTCCATCCAAAAGGAGCGTGGCTGAAGGAGTTCGTCGTTTACATACAGGACTTCATCCGTCTTCGAAATTCATCATTGATCAAGGTCGGGGGGACTAGGCTCCGCCTCTGTCACTCATTCTAAGTCAAAAAATAGGGTTAGTAAGATAATAGTTCTCCTTTACTATCCTAGATCATCTAGCCGGACTTCATTATGCTTCTAGCGAGTTCTGCAACATGGATTTGTTGTTGAGAAGATTGATAAATTTTCATAGAATGGAGGTCGGCGGCTAAGGACTTCGGTGGAAGTTATTTTACCCCCAACATGAATGATTCACCGAAATGAGTTTCTTGCGAGCTTGTAGAATTGAGGACATTGATACCCTAGGATAAGGAAATAGTAAAAGCCTCTATGAACTGGAAGGCTTCTCGTAAGATGGTTCTTGGCATGGTGTCTGCTAGCTTACTATGGCATCTGGCAAATCTAATCTTTCTTCCTTTTTTTTTTTGTGTGTGTATCATCATCTGGCAGGTTAGTCATGAAGCTCCTATGGCTGTAGGATTTGGTGCTGAGATATCTACTTCAATTGCTGAACGTTGCTTCCTCAATATATGCATTTATTCTTTTTGACCGACACACAGGAAATAGTCTTTTTGATCATGGTTTTTATAGGTTGACATCACTACAAGCTAGTCCTCCCAACAAGGCACACCAGTTGATTAGGTGAACTTAATCCCATCAACTTTGGAAAATTTCACATGCTAGTTCATGTCTGAGTCGAGTCATTTTTTAGGTTTATCAAGTATGTTGGTGCAGAATCTGGTTGATAACGAATCGAGCTGGAGTTGAGGAAGAAGAGATTGTCGTTGGTGATCTACAAAATAAAGTCTCGTCCAGAGTCGGTGGTGGTGGCTCCGGCAGGATCCTTCGACGATCAAGTCAGCTCTTTTGGCCAATATAAATGAAGTGCTCAGAAAAGAATCAGTAGAGTTTTAGGAAGGAGAAGAGAGCTTAGAGAAAACATATCTAGAGGGTCCCTTTTATAGACGGAGCCTATAATAAACTTGAAAGTGACAGCCATAATCGTCGGATAGTGGGCCGCTCGGGGTCATATGAAATTTATTATGGAAAGTAGTGTCCGTTGTCATGACGTGCCCATTCGTTGGAATTTAATAGTCGAAGTTTGAAGGAAGCAGGCATTGGTTGGTGAAGAGTTTTGACATATATCAATTTCAGAGGAGTTCAAACTCCTTTAAGTTATTTATGAGTGAGTTGATTCATGTCGTATAGAGAGTTGTAGATTAAAAGAAATTTAACTGAAAGAAATCACCTAGAGGGAATAGGACTAAAGGGGATCATTTGAGAGGAATGCTAGTTGAAATCTAGAAGTAATCCGTTGGAGAAATTTGGATAGAGCTCGACTGATGGAGAAGTCTGAAAGGAGTTTGACTGATGGAGAAGTATGGCTGAAGGAGAAGTTCGGGAGGAGTTCGGCTGAAGGAGAAGTCCATGAGGAGTTTGGTTGATGGAGAAGTCCAGGCTATAAGAGAAGTCTGAGAGAAGTTCGACTGATGAAGAAGTTCGGCTGGAAGAGAAGTTTGGGAGGAGTTCGACTGAAGGAGAAGTCCAGGAGGAGTTCGACTGATGGAGAAGTCCGAAAGGAATCCGACTGATGGAGAAATCTGGTTGAAAGAGAAGTTTGAAAAGAGTTTGACTGATGGAGAAGTCTGAAAGAATTTTGACTGATGGAGAAGTCTGGCTGCAAGAGAAGTCCGAAAGGAGTTCGATTGATGGAAAAATTTGGTTGTAGGAGAAGTCCGAAAGGAGTTTGACTAATGAAGAAGTTCGAAAGGAATTCGACTAATGGAGAAGTCTGACTGTAAGAGAAGTTCGGAAGGAGTTCGATTGATGGAGAAGTCTGACTGTAGGAGAAGTTTGGGAGGAGTCCGACTGATGGAGAAGTTTAGAAAGAAGTTCGACTGATGGAGAAGTCTGGCTGAAAGAGAAGTCCGGGAGGAGTTCGGCTGATGGAGAAGTTTGGGAGGAGTTCGGCTGATGGAGAAGTCCAACTGCAAGAGAAGTCTGGGAGGAGTTCGATTGATGGAGAAATTCGAAAGGAGTTTGACTAGCGGAGAAGTGGCGATTGAAGCTCTTCTATGATTACAAATTACACTTGGCTGAGCATTAGACCGAACTTCGATGGGAGTAGGGTTTACCCTCAATAATAGTCCTCCTACTCTCGAGTTCAAAATTCAAAGGAAGGGAGTAAAAAGGCGACTGCCAAAGTTCTTTCCTGGGTTCTGTGATTATTGAAAAAAGCAAGGCATTTTGTCATCTTTCATATTGGCGCTAGAGTCCCTTTAACGTGATCCGATTCGAAAAGATAGATTTTCAAAATTTCTATCGAAGCGTTGCTTGAGACATGGCACCATAAAGGCACTACTTGTTGCTATTCTTTTATCATGATGCTTGGGACATGCGTCGCACGAAGAACGGCCGAGGGAGATCTGCAATCACGATAGTTTTGGGCCACTTTCTGCTATTTAAGTCCTTCTTTCTTTCCTAGTTCTGGGTGTTCTTTCACTTGGTCTTCATCATGCTCATCGCCTTTTTGTCCTTCTCGATCGACCTAGGTTAGTTTCGCCATCCTTCTTTTTAATTATTCTAGCATCCTTTGCTTCTTATTCTCTCAATTTTTCTTAAGGAGTTTTCCGCATCCTTTGCCTCTTAATTTTTGAGGATTTCTCTTGAATTTAGTTTGATCTGGATGTCCTCTAGAACTTTTCAATCTGCTGATTCCTTGAGTTCGTCCGATCCAGCCTTCCTTAACCCCATCCCTATTATAGTAGTTCGTACTAGAGACATGTCTCATCAACCTTTCGTACTGGATATCATTCCTTGCGTCCTGACCTCGAACGATCCTTTTCTAATTAGGATTCAGTATGAGATCCCTCGGGAGTACGACCTTAAACTTCCCACATTGAGTGACTGAGCGAGTTGTCCTCTGGCTGGCCGATTCTGCCTATATTTAGAAACTCTACGTGCCAGACTCCGACTTTTGCTCCCTCCTTTCGTAGTTGCTCTTTTTCAATTTCTGAACATCTTCCTTGCTTCTGTGGCACCAAATTCTTTTAAGTTTGTGATAGGATTTCTTTCCCTCTGTCGTCTAGCCGAGGTCCAACAGACTGTTTCACTTTTTAGGAACTTCTATAATTTCAAGCGCCATCCTTCTGCGAAGGACTGGTGGTACTTCTCACCCCAGTTCGATAAAAAGGGGTCACTGAAAGGTGCTCTTCTTCTATTCACAACTGAAAGAAAAAGTATTTTTTTGTGCATTGTCCGACCTTGCTATTAGATCTTCCTCCTTGGGGTCACATTAAGGAGTCAGTTCGTCGAGCTCCTAGCTTAGATAGAGCCAACCTTGATTCCTCCAACAAACTCAAAGCGTACTGAGCTCCTTTTTTTTTGATCTTTCGAAAGAACAGACCTTGTTTAGTCTGGGCTTGAGTCCCGTTGACCTTGCTGGTATATTTTTTAAATTCTGTCGGTGCAGAATTTGGTTGACGCTAGATCGAGCTAGAGTTGAGGAAGAAGAGGTTGCCATCGGTGACCTGCAAAATAAAGTTTCATCCGAAGTTGGTAGTGGTGGCTCCGGTAGGATCCTCCAACGATCAAGTCAGCTTTTTTGACCAACAAAAATGGAGTGCTCAGAAAAAAATTCAGCAGAATTTTGGGAAGGAGAAGAGAGCTTAGAGAAAATGTATCTGGAGGATCCCTTTTATAGATGGAGCTTATAACAAACTTGAAAGTGACAGCCGTAACCATTGAATAGTGGGCCGCTCGGGACCACATGGAGTTTGTTATGGAGAGTAGTGTCCATTATCGTGACGTGCCCGTTCGTTGGAATTTAATAGTCAAAGTTCGGAGGAAGCAGACATTGGTTGGTGAAGAGCTTTGACATATATCAATACCAGAGGAGTTCGGATTCCTCTAAGTTGTTTATGAGTGAGTTGATTCATGCCGTGTGGAGAGCTGTAGATTAAAAGGGGATTGACTAAAAAAAATGAGCTAAAGAGAATACGACTAGAGGGGATCATCCGGAAGGAATGCTAGTTGAAATCTGAAAGTAATTCATTGGAGAAATTTGGATGGAGTTCGACTGATGGAGAAGTCCAAAAGAAGTCCAATTGATGGAGAAGTCCGACTGAAGATGATGTCCGGAAGAAGTTCGGCTGAAGGAGACGTCCAGGAGGAGTTCGACTGCAAGAAAAATTTGGGAGGAGATCGATTGATGGAGAAGTCCGACTGCAAGAGAAGTTTGGAAGGAGTTCGGCTGAAGGAGAAGTCCAGGAGGAGTTCGACTAATGGAGAAGTTTGGAAGGAGTCCGATTGATGGAGAAGTCCAGCTGAAAGAGAAGTTCGAGAGGAGTTCAACTGATAGAGAAGTCCGAAAGGAGTTCAATTAATGGAGAAGTTCGACTGTAAGAGAAGTTTGGGAGGAGTTCGACTAATGGACAAGTTCAGCTACAGAAGACGTTTGGAAGGAGTTCGACTGATGGAGAACTTCGAAAGGAGTCCGACTGATGGAGAAGCCCGACTGTAAGAGAAGTCTTGGAGGAGTTCAACAGATGGAGAAGTTTGGCTGCAGAAGAAGTGTTAGATATGTATGCCCTAAAAGTCAGAATTGGCTGATACTTGTAATACACTTCTAGGGACAAAATTATAATTTTGACTAAAATCAATAAAATTAGTTATTTTCTATCATATATGTGTATTTAGTGTCCGTGATACGAGTTAATGATAATGATAATTCATATTTTCAAGAGTTGAAAATTTAAGACATGAATAATCATTATTAACTCATAAAATGCTCCAGACCATAGGTTCATCACGAGGATGGTGATTGATCTGAAAGGTTGGTGTACAATCGCTTCTCTTTAGTAGATGAGTTTTGAGTCTACAGTGTGGAGACACCGGAGCGAGAGTACAGATACTCATTAGAGAATGAGGGCACTGAGCATGACCACCTTGAGTAGTCATTAGGAAGTCTACCTTCTCGTCAATGACAGACTCGATGCTGCAGTGGTGTGTCTGGTTCTTTGACCTGAGGTGCATCGGCAGTTCACCTTGAGGGTGTTATAGTTTGACTACACCATAACTCGGTCTCCTAGCCATTCAAAATCCTGAGATGTATGTTGGCTATAGCATGTTCATTGTAGGAACTGGATTGCATCAAGATGGAATCTATCTACCTTGGTGGTAGAGGAGCAGTCCTATGATGATCATGAGAATCAAGTCTAGAAGCCCATGGCCATGGCAGAGCGAAATAATAGAAAGAGTTTCTATTTAGATTTTCACATCAGACTTGAATCGAATGATTACATCATATGATAGAGACTAGGGTTTGATGAGTTCACCTAAACCCTAAACTGATTGGAGCTTAAGATAGAAGAACTTAATCACACAGGTAGCTGCACCAAGAGGTTCGCATTTAGCTCTGATGGGTTGCCACCATATACTGCTAGGTGTCACTGGTGGATTTTGGGAGCAATTAGAATGATTTAGATGATCGATCATTCTGGCTGTTCGAATCAGAAGAGTTCTGATCCATCGAAAGGAGTTTTGATGATGTCGATGATAGAGATCATGACATATCCCATTACTATATAGAACTGAATCTAACTGGATCACACAAACAAGGGTTTGAATCTGGTGATCATCAATTGAACTGATCCAGTTAAATTGATCTAAATGAGATTCAATTAGGTTCAAGAAAATCGTGCTAGCACTCGATTGAACCTAACGTTCTTCTTTTACTATCATAAATAGTTATCCTAACTGAGCCAAAGAAGTTTGTGCTCGATCAGAGGCCTTCACTTGGTCTGACTGGAGCCTGTCCAGATCAGAAAATGGTTGTCTTATTTTATAAGACAATACCTGCCATTTTTGGTCACCTGCCATTTCTCATCCTTTGACTTTGGTCAAAAGTTGACCTTTGACTGATCAAATGTTGACCATTGACACTGACTTCTGTCCACGTGTCACACACCTATTGGAGAGCTGGTGGGGGCTTGTCCCCCTGCCAGAACCTGGCAAAGCTGGAGGTGCCCAGGAGTCCCTGTTGGATAGGGACTCCATCTCCTTTTTGGATTCCAATTAAACTCCTCCTAAGAACCAAGTTTGACTGATCTTAGGCGCCATCTAAGGAGGAATCCAAGGGACTCTATTCCCACCAATCTGATTTAGATCTGATTTTACAAAGGATTGTGATTGGTTGGGAAGAAGAGGAGTTGGATCATGCATAGTCTATAAATAAGACCCTACGCCCAACTCAAGGAGTATCTGAATCTAAAATTGAAAATTTCCATGCCCCAAGGCTGCCTCTCCTCTCCTCCACGCCAAGTCCATCTTCTCCCTCTCCTCTCAACGCCCAAAGGAGTTTGGGATTCAAGTTGGTGCAATCCAGACGAAAGAAAGATGATAGAAAGCTAGAAGGCTGCGTTGTTGCAAAGGACAACTGCTGATCTTCGAAAGGTGTTTTGAAGATCCTCCAAATTAGATTCAGATCTAATTTTTGGAGACGTGATAGAGAAGAAAAGAATTTTCAGATCCAGTCTGAGTGAATATCGATAGAGGTCAGGCACTTACGTGGCTAGATCCAGAACCTTCCACTGCATACAGGATCATCAACGGATAATAGGATTATCCTACATTAGGATAAATTAAATTAAATTAAATTTATCTAAATTTAATTTTTAATTATTAAAATAATAAAGATCAGATTTGAAACATTTCAGATCTGATTTAGATCAAGAGAGAAAAATTTTTGAAATATATCTCTTGATCCGATCAGATCTGAAAATGAACCTAGTCCAAAAAATCAGGATTTTTTTCTTCAACTAATATCAGAGCCATGGTTCTAAAGTGTTTAGATTTGATTTTAAATTTATTTTTAATCAAAAAATAAGTAATTTCAGATGTCACATGAGATGTGATCAGATCTGAAATCAGAAAAAAATTAAAATTAAATGATTTGGATCTAAGATTAGAAAATATGCATGACTAGTTCTAAAATAGAATAGTTCTGTAGAATAGTCTTGTATGTTTTTAATTTAATTTAATTAAATTATATTTTAGATCTATTTATTTACTATTTTTTGATATTATAATTATTATAATAATATATAAAAATTAGTAAATAAAAATTATTTAATTTTAACATCATATGAGATATGATTGATGCATGTCTAGACTAGTTGTAGAATAGTTCTACATAATTATCTAGATTATAGTTTATTTTGATAAGATTAATTTAAATCTAATTTTTTAGATTATTATGAGATAATTTAGATCTGAAAACATGCATGATTCGATACATGAGATGTATGCAAAATATGTCATGATTAGATCTAATTTGTATATGAGATATATGATATAGATCTAAAATTATTTTATAGTATTGCATATTCCTGATTAAGGCGTTCCTCTTAGCCATCCGGTCATAAGAATGAAGAAGGGTTTAAAGGCCCTCTTCTTCCATCTGATGGGGTGTTCTTATGACGTGTAGGGGTGCTGCGTGTTCGTCCTTAATCAGAAATCCAAAACTTACTTTCTGTAAAATCCTAGATCCTAAAATCCTAGGATTTATTGTGCATATTTTGTTTATGAATCATATCTAATGAAAAATTAAGATTATGGAATATTAATTAGATCTAAAATTGAGAATTTCAGATCTAAGACATATTCATAATACTGGGTTTGGACTTGGGTAGCTCAATTAGGTCTAAGCGGTTGATCAAACCGAATCAAGAGTTGGTTAGATGGGATCAACAATGCTTAAATTGATCAGCCTAATAGAATTAAGTCTGGGTCAAGATCGAGTCACGATCGAGCAAGACCTAGTTAGGCTCAGAGATTAGAGTCTGGATTGTAGGCTAACCCAATTGGTTCTGGCTCAATAATTTGGTGTGTAAGATAAGTTTGGCACTTACGACCGACTGGTTTTTAATTAGGAGCTACTCGATCTGAATGCATTCTTGTACGAGTTAATGGCATATCCCTTCCACCGATCTCACTTACCTGGCCATATTTGTTAACCCAGTTCTGATTTGAGGTGGTCAATAATCCGAGCTAACCCATGCCACTAGGTTAGTCATAATTGTTATGACTATGATAAGTCTAGTTTAATGAGATCTGAATCAATTCTTCCTAAGAAAATATTAAGTTTGAGGTCTTCCACCATTGTAGATGTGCGGGCCCTTCTCGGGGTTGATTGTTCTCGACTGAATACAGTGGCTCAGTTGCACCAGAAAGACGCAGCCATGTCTATTGGGCATTGGATGCTATGAGCTAGAGGATGAGTTGGGCTCAATATTCTGGGTACGGTGAGAGACTCAATTAAGAATTCAGTCTGTGCAAATGGTGGGTCTGACTTAACTAAGGAGTGGATCAATATTTCGGATACGGTGAGATTCATGAATTAGAGACCAAGTTTAGAGAATCATTGAACAAGAGTTGTTCACTCATTGGCTAACCCATCACCAATAACTGTTAGGTGAGGTGATGAGTCAATTGGTGAGACCGTACCACCCACTAGAAATCATTAATCATGGAGATTTTTGCATCTTTACAGAGGAAGTGTAGGGATCCAAGAAAATAGTGAAAGTTAATTTGTTTAAAAATAAAATTTCTAAATAAATTGGTCAAGTCATAATTACAGCATCTAACTAGAATCTTTGACTCTTTATAGGAAAATGTCTGCGTCCAACCCATTGGCATGTATCCTGGACACACATAGACTGACCGAATCTAATTATAAAGATTGGCTCAGGAACTACAAAATCATTTTGGGTTTCGAGAAGTTAACCCATGTATTAGATCAGGATCCTCCCACCTTACCAGCCCGTCCATCCACTGAACAGAGAGCGTCTCTGAAAAAATGGATAGACGAAGATAATAAGGTCAGATATTACATGTTGGACTCGATGTCTGATGAGCTCCAACGCCAACATGAAGATATCGGGACTGCTCACCAAATGTTGGCTCACCTGCAGGAGATGTTTGGTGAACAGAGTCGTACAGCCAAGTATCAGGTAATGAAATGATTTTTTAAGGCTAAGATGCGTGATGGGTAGTCAGTCTAAGATCACTGTCTGATGATGATCAAGGACTTGGAAGAGCTTGAGAAGCTCGGTGTGAAGTTAGACTTGGATCTACAGAATGATATTATTCTATAATCCTTGACTGATGCATATGGGCAATTCATCATGAATTACCATATGCATAAACTTTAAAATTTCTTGGCCGAATTAATGAATATGCTGGTCACTGCTGAGCTTTTTATGAAAGGTTTTAAAGGCTCAGTTCTTGCTATGGAATGGATTTCTTCCAAAAAAAGTCTTCTGGAAAGAAAAAGAAGGCAAAAGGTGGAAAGAGCACAAAAAAAGAAGGCAAAGCCAAAGATGAAAGCCGCTGTCAAAGAAAAGTGTTTTCATTGCAACAACGTCGGCCACTGGAAGCGGAACTGCCCTACTTACCTGGCCACCCTAAAGAACAAGAAGGAAGGTCCTTCTGGAGGTATGCTCGTAATTGAGTTTAACCTTATGGTTTCTTCTTCATCCAGTTGGGTGCTTGACTTTGGTTCTAGTGCTCATCTGTGCACTTCCATGCAGGGTCTTGAGGATAGCAGGAGGCTAAGGGATGGAGATATGATCCTATGCATCGATAATGGAGCAAGAGTTGCTACAGTGGTGGTGGAAACATACCATCTTCGATTACCATCTGGTTTAGACTTAGTTTTGAAAGATTGTTATTTTGTGCCCGCAGCTAGCAGGAATTTGATTTCTATTTCATGCTTAGCATTAGAAGGCTATGTGATTAACTTCTTTAAGAACCAATTGTAAACATTCTTTATGAAAGAAATAAAGTTGTAAATGCGTCTTTCGTTAATTAAATGATCATCTCTC
>QRFJ01000990.1:0-11157 GCA_006176705.1 Cocos nucifera
GATCACAACGAATAAAAATTTCAAGTAAAACCGAGCTAAAATGGAAAAGAATATGAATTTTTAAAAAATATAAAATAAATAAAAATTAAATAAAAAAGAAAACGGCTCAGTCGGCTCCACAAGTCGAGCCATCAAGCCAAGCCAAGCCATCAAAACTGACTCAGCCATTAAAGCCATCAGTCGGTCCATGATCCAGGCGTGGACCGCCAGCTCAGCAATCCGACGAATCAGAGCTTGCCACGTGGTGGACCTAGACCCCTAAAGGGTCTACAGAAATTTATCGCGGCTCACAAGGGTAATTTAGTCTTTTTCGCTCGGCAATAGAAGTGCTGATTGGTTGCGGTGTACGGTGCGGCCAGTCCATGCGGTCCATGGGAACAGTGATTGCGCGATCGGACGGATGTGGTTGTTTGCGGTCAGGATCGGACGACTGTGGTTGCTTCCGGATTTGATTCAGCTGCAGACATCATGCAGATCACCATCAGATGGCAGCGCTCGATCCAAGCGATGATCCGACGGTCCAGAAAGCTCCCGACAGCGATCAAACTCTCAGGCGCATGACTTGCGGCCAAATTTCCTCCATCAAGCGCGATCCAATGGATAGAATTTAATCCGACCTGATCTAAGCTGATCTGCATCCGATTTTGATGATTTTTGGACCGTTGGATTTTTATTGAATGGATGGATTTTATCAGATTTATCAGAGACATATCAGAGCTATTTTAATTCAAATTTTATTCAGATTTTGATGATTACAAAGGTCATTAGTCCCATATTGCCTAGAAGCAAACTTTCCAGCCCTCCTAGCTCTATAAAAAGGATCCCAGGCCTCCAAAAATCAATATCTCCGATCAAGGTGAAGCTTTGGTACAGGGCGAAGCCAGGCTATGGGTTAAAGACTGCTTCAAAGCAACGGGTGCTGAGAACAAGAGCCGAGCTTCTACACCATCTTTCTGCCAATGCCGATCCAAGATCAGATATCAGGCTATTTTATTTTTTTTAAATTCTATGTATTTAAATTTTAAAATTTTAATTAATAAAAATTTTATTTTTTTGCACTTTAATTTCTTATTTTTTATTTTTATTACAATTTAATTTTTGTACTTTAAATTATTGCTTTGCAAGTAGATGCTAAGATCTAACTAGTAGATTTTAGTACCAAGTTTAAATTCCTGCACCTTTTAATTTTCGCTTTTTATTTTCCGACTTCACTTTTGATCCCAAAACTCTTCTTTTTTTCTTTTTCTTTTAAAAATCAAAGATTTTAAATCTAAAATACTACCTTTCCTATGGATTCGACCCGACTTACTGCTATCTACGCAATTTCAATGATTTTAAGAAATCGGATTAAACTGATAAACACGGTGTCTTAACGACAACATCGCCTTCCTATCAAGCATACCTCCAGAAGGACCTGCCTCCTTCTTCTTTAGGGTGGCTAGGTAAGTAGGGCAATTTCACTTTCAGTGGCCGTCATTGTTGCAATGGAAATACTTTTCTTTGTCAGCAGCCTTCTTCTTTAGCTCTACCATTTTCTTCTTTCCTCCTTCCACCTTTTGATTTTTCATAGACTTCTTCTTCTTTCCAAAAGATTTTCTCTTGGAAGAAGTCCATTCCAGAGCAAGCACTGAGCCTTTAGAACCTTTCATGGAAAGCTCAACGGTAACCAGCATGTTCATAAGTTCGACCAGGGAATTTTGAAGTTTATGCATATGGTAGTTCATGATGAACTGCCCATACGCATCAGTCAAGGATTGCAGAATTATATCATTCTGCTAATCCAAGTTCAACCTCACTCCGAGCTTCCCAAGCTCTTCCAAGTCCTTGATCATCATCAGACAATGATCTTGGACTGACTGTCCATCACGCATCTTAGCCTTGAACAGTCATTTAGTGACTTGATACTTAGCTGCGTGACTATGTTCATCAAACATCTCCTATAGGTAAGCCAATATTTGGCGAGTAGTCCTGATATCTTCATATTAGTGCTGAAGTTCATCGGACATCGAGCCCAACATGCAGTATCTGCCCTTATTATCACCATCTGTCCACTTATCCAGAGATGCTCTCTGTTCAGCGGATGGATGAGCTGGTGAGGTGGGAAAGTCCTGGTCCAATACATGAGTTAACTTCTCGGAACCCAAAACTATTTTGAAGTTTCGAAGCCAATTCTTGTAATTTGGTCTGATTAGTCTATGGGTGTCCAGGATTCATGCTAGTGGGTTGGATGCAGACATTTTTCTATAGAAGTCAAAGTTTCTAGTTAGATATTGTAATTAAGACTTAACCAATTTATTTAGAAATTTTATTTTTAAACAAATTAGCTTCCACTATTTTCTCGGATCCCTACACTCCCTCTATAGAGATGCAAAAATCTCCATGATTACTGATTTCTAGTGGGTGGTGCGGTCCCACCAACTGACTCATCACCTCACCTAACAGTTATTGGTGATGGGTTAGCCAATGAGTGAACAACTCTTGTTCAATGATTCTCTAATCATGGTGCACCCAAACTTGGTCTCTAATTCATGAATCTCACCGTGTCCAAAATATTGATCCACTCCTTAGTTAAGTCAGACCCACCATTTGCATAGATTGAATTTCTAATTGAGTCTCTCACCGTATCCAAAATATTGAGCCTAAATTCATCCTCCAGCTCGTAGCATCCAATGTCTAATAGACATGGTTGCATCTTTTCGGTTTAACTGAGTCACTATAACCAGTCGAGAACAATCAACCCTAGGAAGGGCCCGCACATCTACAATGGTGGAAGACCTTAGACTTAATCTTTTCTTAGGGAGATTTGATTTAGGTCTCATTAAACTAGACTTGACATAGTCATAACCATTATGACTAACCTAGTGGCATGGGTTAGCTCGGATTATTGACCACCTTAGATCAGAACTGAGTTAACAAACATGGCCACATAAGTAAGACTGGTGGAAGGGATATGTCATTAACTCAACAAGAATGCATTTGAGTCGAGTAGCTTCCAATTAAAAATCAGTCGATCGTATCTATCAAACTTACCTTAGACACCAAATTGTTGAGCCAGAACTAATCAGATTAGCCTACAATCTAGACTCTAACCACTGAGCCTAATTAGGTCTTATCTTGATCGATCACTCACGTGACTTGATCTTGACCCAACTTAATCTTATTAGGTTAGTCAATTTAAGCACTGTTAATCCCATCTAACCAACTCTTGATTCGGTTTGATCAACTGCTAGACATAATTGAGCTACCCAAGCCCGAACCCAATTTTATGAACATGTCTTAGATCTGAAAATTCTCAATTTTAGATCTAGTATGTTTCATAATCTTAATTCTTAATTAAGTTTAGTGTTCATAAACAAAATATGTAAATAAGCTCCTAGGGTTTCAGGATCTAGGGTTTTGCAAAAATTAAGTTTTCAATTTTTGATTCAGACAACTAGAATGATCGATCATCTAAATCATTCTAATTGCTCCCAAAATCCACCAATGACACCTAGCAATATATAGTGGCAACCCATCAAAACTAAAAACGAACCTCTCGGTGCAGCTACTTGTATGATTAAGTTCTTCTATCTTGAGCCCCGATCAGTTTAGGGTTAAGGTGAACTCATCAAACCCTAATTTCTATCATATGATTTAATCATTTGATTCAAGTTCGATGTGAAATTCTTAATAGAAACTCTTTCTATTATTTCACTCTCTGCCATGGCCATGGGCTTATGGACTTGATTCTCATGATCATCATAGGGCTGCTCCTCATCCACTGAGGTAGATAGATTCCATCTTAGTGCAATTCAATTCCTACAATGAACATGCTATAGCCAACATATACCTCAGGATTCTAAATGGCTAAGAGATCGAGTCATGGTGTAGTCAAACTATAACACCCTCAAGGTAAACTGTCGATGCACCTCAGGTCAAAGAACCAGACACACCACTATAACTTCGAGTCAGTCAGCGACGAGAAGGTAGACTTCCTTATGACTACTCGAGGTGATCATGCTCAGTGCCCTCGTTCTCTAATGAGTATCTATACTCTCGCTCTAGTATCTCTACACCATAGACTCAAAACTCATCTACTATAAAGAAATGATTGTACACTAATCTTCTGGATCAATCACCATTCTCATGATGATCCTACTGTTAGGAGTATTTTATGAGTTAATAATGAAAATTCTTGTCTTAAATTTTCAATGCTTGAAAATAAGAATTATCATTATCATTAACTTAAGGGATGTATCACAGACACTAAATACATATATGTGATAGAAAATAACATATTTTATTATTTATAATCAAAATTATAATTTTGCTCCTAGAAGAGTATTACAAGTGTCAGCCAATTCTAGCTTCTAGGGCACACATATCTAACAGGTATGGCTCCAGGTGAGATGTAGGAGTATATCTACATTGAACGTAACCAATGTAGCACTTTACTATCAAGAATAGCTAGCTAAGGCCAATGGGTATAAGTGTTCCTTCAATTTGAGATCGCCACGGTGACTTGCGAGCAACTCACTGTACTTTAGTACTGGACTGTCTGTATTTTTAATATAGATGATGAAAAATTTTTGAAATAGTCAAGTACTTATAGAGTCGGTGTGTGAGTCAAGATGGAATTGACCACTCCTAATTAACTTCAGAAAGAGAATGTCTCGCTGTATTTTAATTTAACAAAACCTAGGCATGGGTAATCCTCGTGAGGTGTCATGAGATTTGCAAAATTTTGAGACACAATATAGATGATTTGTATGAGTGTTTGATAGCATACTCAAAGTCGTCTTGAGCATTATTGATCATATGGATGAATTATATGGTAACCATGGGCTAGGGTTCTAAGAATGTTGCTTTGCATACATTCGATCTATCCGAACGTCGAGAACCATTGCTAGATGGTAACTTCGATTGGTATAAAAATTAGTTTCTGTACTACCTGCTTAGGTTCGAATCTATGGGGTCACATACATTAGAGCTTGTAACCTGATCGAATGGTTAATCAACGATTGAGAATCATTTCGAGGTCAAGCATTCAATGTGATTGATGTTTGACCTAATGCAAGTGTTGCCAGAAGATCGATTCACTGCTACAAAAATGATCTATGGCAGCGCATACTATGGCAGCGATTTTTGAAACCACTGCCATAGATCCAACGGTAGTAGTTTTCAGTAACTGCTACTATAGGTTCGACCTATGATAGTGATTTTTGTAACCACTGCTATAAGTCCGACATATAGCAATGGTTAACAAAAATTGCTATCGTAAGTCGGACCTATAGCAGTGGTTATAAAAAATCGCTGCCATAGGTCAACCTATAGCAGTGGTTCATTGTAACCACTACTATAGGTCAGACCTAAAATAGCGGTTAGTGAAACTACTGCCATAAGTCGGACCTATAGCAGCAGTTAGTAGGAACCGCTGCTATAAGCTTATTTATGACAGCGGTTAATTATAATCGCTACCATATATTTTTTTTTTCAATATTATATAATTTTAAAATTTAATTTCCATCTTCACCATTCATTATCTAAATAATTATCATTAGAGTGTCGTCGCAAAAGGTTGCCTCGATCCGATGGCCCTAGCTTCGTCGATCAAAAAAATTTAATTTCGATGACCACGAACGATGATACGATGATCTGATAGATGGAGACCTCCGATGGATCCAAAAACTTGCAACGATGATCTCGATGATGTTTGTAGCATACTATCAAAGTTTTATTTCAATCGGATATTATTATCTTGGTTAATTTAGTATAGGTTAGTTTCGATCGTTAAATGATAAACGAGTGATCAAAGGACCAAACAGTGTTCGATTATGAGATAATTTTTTTTATAAATAATCTTGACTACTACTTTAATCATTTTTTATGGTGGTGATTATAAAATTCAACTCTTGAGATAAAGAACGATCTAAAACTATACGTCTTCTGATAACCATTCTAAAACTTCACTAGTTGTTATGCTCGTGCTTTTGCAATATCTACTTAACATGAATAGTTTATATGAAAATGATTTAAATTTTACTATCATCATCATATAAAATATTTAAAATTATAGCAAAGATTATTTAACTAAAAAATTATCTCATAATCGGATGTCGTTTAATCCTTTGATCGTTTGTTTCTAATTTAACGACCAAAATCATTCCATACTAAATTGATCATGTTAACGATATCCGATTGAAGTAAAACTTTGATAATATGCTACAAACATCATCAAGATCATCGTTGTAGATTTTTGGATCCATCGAAGGTCTCCATCTATTAGATCATCGCATCACCGTTCGTGATCATCGAAATTAAATTTTTCTAATCGATGAAGCTAGGGCCATCGAATCGAGGCGATCTTTTGTAACGATACTCTAATAATAATTATTTAGATAATGAATGGTGAAGATGGATATTAAATTTTAAAATTATATAATATTTAGAGAAGAAATAAGAAAAATATTATTTCCATCCTACGGCAGTGGTTATCAAAAATTGCCCGTACGCGCTCGATCTCTCTCTCTGTCTCTCCACCTCCTCTCTATCGCTGGTGAGGCTTCTTCCCTCCCGATCGACACCGCCCCTCCTTCCTCCTGACCAATGCCGCCCCTCCTTCCCCTTCTCCCTCCGACCCCCCCATCCCCAGCCCGCCCCCCCCACCCCCACCCTCCCCGGCCCCCCTCCTTCCCCTCCATCCCCGATCGCTCCTCCCCGCCACCCCCCCCCGGGCCCCCACCCTCCCTCAAGCCACCCCTCCTTCCCCCCATCTCTGACCGCCCCTCCCTACCACCCTGCTAAAGAAAAATTCTGATTTTTTAGATCAGATTCGTTCGGATCTGATTGGATCGAGAGGCATATTTCAAAAATTTTGCTCTCAGATCTAGATCAGATCTGATATTTTTCAGATCTGATTTATAATCTGATAATTAAAAAATAAAACTAAATTAATTTTAAATTAATTTTACCATGATCCTAGATAATCTGATTACCCATTGATGATCCTGCGGAAGCTCTGAGATTTTGGATCTAGCCATGCAAGTGCCTAGCCTGTACCGGTATCCACTCAGTCTAGATCTGGAGATCTTCTTCTTCTCTTTCTTTTTCTCCAAAAATCAGATCTAAATCTGATTTGGAGGATCTTCAAAACTTCTTCTGAAGATTACCCATCGTCTCTGTAGTAGTGCTGCTTTCTTCCTTTTTCGTCAGCCTTTTCTTGCCTGACTCGCACTAATCTAAGGAACCTAACTTTCTTGGGCATGGGGAGGAGAGAGAGGGCTAGATGTTGGCAGGGAGAATGAAGAGGGGCAGCCTTGGGGCGTGGCTAGGAGAGAAGTCTTGTAAAAGTGGGCGCAGACAGGGTCTATTTATAGACTCTGCTGCGCCATGTAGTGCTGCATCACCCCGGCCAATCACGTTGCTTCATTCAATCAGATCTAAATCTGATTGATGGGATAAGAGACACATGGATTCATCCTAAGGTGGTGCCTAAGACTGGTCAAAGTCTATAGGTGAGGGTCACCTAGTTTGAATCCAACAAGCAACCTAGAGTCCCATCCGTATGGGACTCCAGCATCCCTATCCATGGGCGCACGCCATCCTAGGTGTGTGCACCCCTTTCTTTCTAATTTTAGAGAGGGGACAAGCCCCTATCTGCTCTCCAATAAGTGCGTGACACATGGGCAGATGTCCAAGGGTCAAAGGTCAATGTTTGACCAAGTCAAAGTACAAGAATTAGCAGGTGATGGAAAATGGCAGGTGTTGTCTCAAATTTATCTCATAAATTAAGACAATCCTTTTCTGACCTGGACAAGCTCCAGTCAGACCAGGTAAAGGTATCTAAGTGAGCACAAACTCATTTGGCTCAGTCGAGATAACTTTTAATGATAGAAAAAGGAGAACGTTAGGCTCAATCGTGTGCTAGCATGATTTCCTTGAACCTAATTGAATCTTATTCAAATCAATTGAACTAGGTTAGTCCAATTGATGATATCCAGATCCAAACCCTTATTTGTGTGATCCAGTTAGGTTCAGTTCTATATGGTAATGGGATATGTCATGATCTCCATCATCGACATCATCGAAACTCCTTTCGATGGATCAGAACTTTTCTGATTCAGACAACTAGAATGATCGATCATCTAAATCATTCTAATTGCTCCCAAAATCCACCAGTGACACCTAGCAGTATATGGTGGCAACCCATCAAAACTAAAAATGAACCTCTCGGTGTAGCTACTTGTGTGATTAAGTTCTTCTATCTTGAGCCCCGATCAGATTAGGGTTAAGGTGAACTCGTCAAACCCTAATTTCTATCATATGATTTAATCATTCGATTCAAGTCCGATGTGAAAATCCTTAATAGAAACTCTTTCTATTATTTCACGCTCTGCCATGGCCATGGGCTTATGGACTTGATTCTCATGATCATCATAGGGCTGCTCCTCATCCACCGAGGTAGATAGATTTCCATCTTGGTGCAATCCAATTCCTACAATGAACATGCTATAGCCAACATACACCTCAGGATTTCGAATGGCTAGGAGACCGAGTCATGGTGTAGTCAAACTATAACACCCTCAAGGTGAACTACCGATGCACCTCAGGTCAAAGAACCAGACACACCACTGCAGCATCGAGTCAGTCATCGACGAGAAGGTAGACTTCCTTATGACTACTCGAGGTGGTCACGCTCAGTGCCCTCATTCTCTAACGAGTACCTATACTCTCGCTCCGATGTCTCTACACCGTAGACTCAAGACTCATCTACTATAAAGAAATGATTGTACACTAACCTTCCAGATCAATCACCATCCTCATGATGATCCTACGGTCAGGAGCATTTTATGAGTTAATAAATGAAAATTCATGTCTTAAATTTTCAACTCTTGAAAATATGAATTATCATTACCATTAACTCAAGGGATGTATCACAGACACTAAATATACATATGTGATAGAAAATAATCCATTTTTATTATTTATAGTCAAAATTATAATTTTTTCCTTCGAAGTATATTATAAGTGTCAGTCAATTCTGGCTTCTAGGGTACACATATCTAACAAACTCCCACTTGACCTAAAGTCAATTGGCTACAAATCTAAGTCCCATCTTCTCAAGGTGGGCTTCGATCTTCTGCTAGCCCAACGGCTTTGTAAGCGGGTCCACCGCATTATCTGCAGTGTCGACTTTCTTAATCTCGATGTAATCCTTCTCGAGGTAATTGCGGATGAGGTGGTATCACCGCTCGATGTGTTTGGATTTCTGGTAAGATCTCAGCTCCTTAGCAAGGGCTATGGCATCGTTGTTGTCACGGTATAGAGGAATGGCATCTAATGGCATCACTCCGATCTCCATGGCAAACTTCTTATACCAGAATGCTTCCTTTGTAGCTTCTGATGCAGCGATATATTCTGCTTCCATGGTGGAATCTGCTATTACTGTCTGTTTGGAACTTTTCCAACTGACAGCTCCACCATTGCACACAAACATACTTCCAGATGTCGACTTTCGATCATCTACATCGGACATAAAGTTCGAGTCTGTATACCCCTGGACTTGGAGTTCTCCATTATCAAAGACCAACAACATATCCTTAGTTCTTCTTAAGTACTTAAGGATACATTTCACAGAAGTCCAGTGTTCTTCACCTGGATTCGACTGATATCTGCTTATAACACTCACAGCATGGTTTATATCAGTTCATGTACATAACATGGCATACATGAGGCTCCCTATTGTAGAAGTATAAGGGATCTTACTCATGCGTTCTGTTTCCTCAGGTGTGCTAGGGCATATTTTCTTGAAAAGATGAATGCCGTTCTTGAAGGGTTTTAAACCCCTCTTAGAGTTTTCCATGCTAAACCTCTTTAGTACTTCCTCTATGTACATCTTCTGTGAAAGTCCTAGCATCCTATTTGGTCTATCTCTGTAGACCTTGATTCCTAGAGTAAAGGATACTTCTCCTAGATCTTTCATGGAGAATTCATTAGATAACTACATTTTAACTATGGTCAACATGGAAATATCATTCCCGATAAGAAGGATGTCATCCACGTATAATACAAAGAAGACAAGAGCGCTCCCACTGACCTTTTTGAAGACACATGATTCCTTCTCTTTTTTGATGAAACCAAATATTTTGATCACATCATTAAAATGAGTGTTCCAGCTCTGAGATGCTTGCTTAAGTCCATATATGGATCTTTGCAGCTTGCATACCTTGTGATCATCATCACTGGATGTGAAACCTAGTGGCTGTTCCATATAAATATCTTCCTCAAGATATCCATTTAAGAATGCCATTTTCACATCCATTTGCCATATTTCATAATCGAAATAGGCTGCAACAGCAAGCAATGTGCGAATGGATTTTAGCATAGCTACTGGCGAAAAGGTATCCTGATAGTTAATGCCTTCGTATTGACTATAACCTTTTGCCACTAATCTAGCCTTGAATGTCTCCACATTACCATCTGCACCAATCTTTCTCTTGAAGATCCATTTACACCCAATAGGTACTATACCTTCTGGTGGATCTACCAAGGTCCAGACTTGGTTTGAGTGCATCGAGTCAATTTCTGACTTCATTACCTCTAACCATTTCTCAGAGTCGATATCTGATATTACCTCTTACCTATGAGGAATATTTTGGGATCATCACCATGAATCCCATTACCTATGAGGAACATTTTCTCTACATCCTCTGAAATAGTACCTAAGTACCTTTGAGGGGGATGGGAAATCCTTTTCGATCTATGAGGTGGAGGAGGTAGTGTATGGATTGGCTTAACCTGATTTGGTTCCATTTGGTCCTTAGCTCGTTGCTCTTATGAGACTTTCTCATCGAGCTTGATCTATTTTCCAATGCCGCTATCTTGAATAAACTATTTTTCAAGAAAGATGGCATGTCCACTCACAATCACATTATGATCTTCTGAAATGTAGAAATAATATCCTAATGACTCTTTACGATATCCTATGAATCGAGCTCTGAAGGACCTAAAGTCTAACTTGTTCACTTGTTGTCTTTTGACATGAGCCAAACTACCCCAAATTCTGAGATGACTCAGACTTGGTTTCTTACCATGCCATATCTCATACGGTATGGTAGGAATGGTTTTAGAAGGAAACCCTATTCAGTAAGTATATTACAGTTAATAAATAACAGTATC
>QRFJ01000990.1:12011-36465 GCA_006176705.1 Cocos nucifera
TTGCTTCATTCAATCAGATCTAAATCTGATTGGTGGGATGAGAGACCCACAGATTCATCCTAAGGTGGTGCCTAAGACTGGTCAAAGTCTATAGGTGAGGGTCACCTAGTTTGAATCCAACAAGCAACCTAGAGTCCCATCCGTATGGGACTCCAATGTCCCTATCCATGGGCGCACGCCGTCCTAGGTGTGCACCGCTTTTCTTTCTAATTTCTAGAGAGGGGACAAGCCCCTATCTGCTCTCCAAAAAGTGCATGATACATGGGCAGATGTCCAAGGGTCAAAGGTCAATGTTTGACCAAGTCAAAGTATAAGAATTAGCAAGTGACGGATAATGGCAGGTGTTGTCTCAAATTTATCTCATAAATTAAGACAATCCTTTTCTGACTTAGACAAGCTCCAGTAAGATTAGGTAAAAGTATCTAAGTGAGTACAAACTCATTTGGCTCAGTTGAGACAACTTTTATGATAAGAAAAAGGAGAAGGTTAGGCTCAATCATGTGCTAGCATGATTTCCTTGAACCTAATTGAATCTTATTCAAATCAACTGAACTAGGTTAGTCCACTTGATGATTTTCAAATCCAAACCCTTATTTGTGTGATCTAGTTAGGTTCAGTTCTATATGGTAATGGGATATGTCATTATCTCCATCATCGACATCATCGAATCTCCTTTCGATGGATCAGAACTTTTCTGATTCAAAAAACTAGAATGATCGATCATCAAAATCATTCTAGTTGCTCCCAAAATCCACCAGTGACACTTGGCAGCATATGGTGGCAACCCATCAAAATTGAAAATGAACCTCTCGGTGTAGCTACTTGTGTGATTAAGTTCTTCTATCTTAAGCTCTAATCAGATTAGGGTTAAGGTGAACTCGTCAAACCCTTTTTTCTATCATATGATTTAATCATTCGATTCAAGTCCGATGTGAAAACCTTAATAGAAACTCTTTCTATTATTTCACGCTCTGCCATGGCCATGGGCTTATGGACTTGATTCTCATGATCATCATAGGGCTGCTCCTCATCCACCAAGGTAGATAGATTCCATCTTGGTGCAATCCAATTCCTACAATGAACATGCTATAGCCAACATACACCTCAGGATTTCAATGGCTAGGAGACCGAGTCATGGTGTAGTCAAACTATAACACCCTCAAGGTGAACTACCGATGCACCTCAGATCAAAGAATCAGACACACCACTGTAGCATCGAGTCAGTCATCGATGAGAAGGTAGACTTCCTTATGACTACTCGAGGTGGTCATGCTCAGTGCCCTCGTTCTCTAATGAGTACCTGTACTCTCATTCCGATGTCTCTACACCATAGACTCAAGACTCATCTACTACAAAGAACTGATTATACACTAACCTTCCAGATCAATCACCATCCTCATGATGATCCTACGGTCAGGAGCATTTTATGAGTTAATAAATGAAAATTCATGTCTTAAATTTTCAACTCTTGAAAATATGAATTATCATTACCATTAACTCAAGGGATGTATCACAGACACTAAATACACATATGTGATAGAAAATAATCAATTTTTATTATTTATAGTCAAAATTATAATTTTGCCCTTAGAAGTGTATTACAAGTGTCAGCCAATTCTGGCTTCTAGGGCACACATATCTAACACCTGGCCACCCCCCATCCCCGACCCCCCTTCGCCGCCCCTTCCCCCCCCCACGCCCCCCCCCCACACCCCCCTACCCCGACCCCCCTCTTCCTCCCAGCCTCCTCTCATATGCCCCCTCCCTGCCGCCCTTGCTCTTCTTTCTCTCTTTCTCTCTCTTCTCTGTCTCACTATTTTATTTTTGTTTCGTAGGTTACCTCTAGTGCCATCGTCCTCCTCTAGCATCTTAGCCAGTGACCCTTGGAGCTTTCGGTGTGATCCGATCTCTATAGCCACAGGTATATATTTTTTTTAATTTTATAGTATTATTTATTAATCATATATATTTATAATAATTTATAAAATATTTATAATAAATATTATAAATATTATAATTATCTGCATGCCATAGTTTTTGGGTCGTGCCGTGGTGGTAGCCTTAGGCTGTGCCATGTCGATGGTTGTGGACTAAATCTACCAATAGATTGGGTTCGAATCGAAACCTAGATATTTAGATCCAGACCTAATTTTAATTATTGATACCAAATCTAAACCCGAATACCCAATGGGTCTGTACTTGAAGAATCAAATCTGGACCCTAATGGATCTCGAAAAGTCGGACCCAATTTTGGGATCCAAAACTAAGAAATGGAGAGACTGAGAGGGAGATCGACAAATTGAGAGAGGGAGGGCTGGTCGTTTGTTGACCACTGGCAAGGAAGACCGAGAGTGGGAGGGAGGAAGGGAGGGAGGGAGGGGTCCGACCTCACCATCGTTGTCAGTGAGGGAGATCGAGATCGAGAGAAAGAGAGAGAGGAAGGGAGGGATCCAGCATTGCCACCATCATTGGGAGGGAGGGGTCCGACCTCGCTGCCATCATTAGAGGGAGGGGGTCCGACCTTGCCGACGAGGGAGATCGAGAGAGGGAGAGTGGGAGATCGAGAGAGCGAGAGAGGGAGGAAAAGGGTCCGGCCTTGCCGGCATTACTGGGAGGGATGGGGTCCGGCCTTGCCGATGAGGGAGATCGAGAGAATGAGAGAGGAAGGGATGGGGTCCAACCTCACCGGGGAGGGAGATCGAGAGAGGGAGAGTGGAAGATCAAGAGATGGAAAAGCTGGGAGGGAGGGGTTCGGCCTCACCACCGTCATCGATGAGAGAGATCGAGGGAGGGAGAGAGGGAGTGATCAAGGGGATGGCACACAGTCGAGCCGGCTCAGATACGCAGTGGAGCTAGCTTGGGCTGTGATCGAGCCAGCTGGGAGAGGATCCGAGCTGGATGTCTCAGGCATGGAGTCGACTGTCTCAAGCATGGAGCCAGCTTGGCTTTTGAGCGAATAAAATTTGATATGTCTCTCTAAGGTTCCAACTTTAAGCCCTAAGGTGCCACCATCATCTACTTTGTTCTTCTTTCAGGTTTCTGGATTAACACCAATGTTCATGCAAGAGATCAGATCTACGACTATTGCTCATCCTTAATTATTTATGAATGTAATTCATGTTGTAGAATTTATTGCATAACATTTTTTGGATGTTTATATCTTATTGCTTTTGTTTATTGCATTGCATAACGATAGACCTGTCAATTGATTAGTATACATATTAAAGACTATTTATTGATGCTATACTAATATTATTGTTCAACATGTTATATTAATTAATATTCATTAATGTTGCAGATCACGATGGCATTGAGATGCCATCTAGCTTTCACCCCTATCCCTCGGTGGATTGCATGCAATTCAGCATCCGAGGAGCAGTCAGAGCATACTCCGTCCATCTTGGCATTAGCTACTCAGGGACCTCCACAATCAGCATCTACTCCACCGACGATATCTACTCCATCGACGGCATCTACTCCACCGGCAACTGAGCCTTTACCACCATCCATATCTGAGACACATGCTACTATGCAGGCATCTAAGTGTACATTTTTATTATATTAGCATAATTTTATTTTTTATATAGTATTTGTATAATTATATATTTACATAATGTATTTGCATTATAGGTGCATCATCCAACCAGACATTTTATAGTCCTACATGTATGGCATATGTATGGAACCACCAGCATCAGGTGATGATCTATTACGATGAGGAGGAAAGGTTAGTAGGAGAGATCACGCGGGAGATGCATTCCTTTTTTTGAGTGCTTGTGAGGCGGTCGGACATCATTCCCGTAGAACCCAGAACTGGCATTTGATGGATGCTGCCATCAGAAATCGGATATGGGAGGAGATATGGGTAAGTACGTGCATCTTAGTTATATTTATGCATTTTATATGTTTACACTATATATGTTTGATTAGAATAATTTTGTAACTAATTTTTGATAACTTTGTGCAAAGAAGGTATGACTTTTTTGATCATGAGAGGGCTCAAGATGCCCGACTAAGGAAGATCGAAAAGTTGTACCAGGGTTATAAGATCAAGCTCCACAAAGGATGGCTCAAGCATCGATGAGACACTCTGGAGGAGCTTGTTCCCTAGATATAGGACTGTCCTCCAAGTCAATTGGAGAGGATGGTTAGACACTGGAGGAGCCAGAAGTTCAAGGTAAAATTTCTAACTTTTAAATTTTTCAATACACTTAAAATTTTATTTAAATATTTTTTAAATATTTATTATTTATTTGAATATTTGTTAGGCTACCTTCCATCAGAATCAGGAGAATCGTGTAGCCCAGGAGTATATGCACACTCTAGGCCGCGAGTCTATGTCCAGTCGTGTGCATAGAGAGGTAATTAATTCTAAATCTTACTAGATAAAATTAAATTCATATTTTTTATCATCTTTCTGATAAATTTATTCTTTATTATAGCTGATGAGAGATGGAGTGATGCCCAGCCATAGCGAGATCTTTCGATCCAACCGGACGGACAAGACGGATAGGCTGATGAATGCCACAAACGGACATAGTTATATAAATATTAAATATATTAGTATATATGATTAGTATTATAGCATTTCTTATAAAATTTTATTTTAATTTATAATTATAGGATCAGTTAGATGTGCTCGTGAGTGAGGGCCCAGATACCACTAGGTCCCATAACCATCTATCTCAGGTCATAGGGCCTGAGCACTTTGGAAGGATCCGATGCAGGCCCGGACACATGCCGACGAGCTACTGGTCTGAGGCGAGCATCTCCTCATAGACTTTCAGTATCGTCAGCCGGGAGGAGCTTGAGGAGGCATTGGCATGGGCAGATCATGCTGCGATGCAGGCAGATCGGGCTAAGGAGTGCACATCTCATCTGAAGGGCATCATGAGAGACATGATGTCGATGCTTAGTGCGCATTTTGGAGTCATAAGCTTTGAGGATATGTTGGTTCGCATTCCAGCACTAGCTTCAGCTCTAGCTCTAGCTTCAGTACTAGCTCCGACTCCGGCTCCAACTCCAACTCCACCTTCGGCTCTAGCTCCAGATGACGACGATGATGATATAGATTTAGGAGACTTTTGATGTATTTTATTTTTTAAAAAAATATTATAATAAATTTTATTTGATAATAAAATTTTAGCATTTGAAAATAATTTTTATATTTATTATATTTTCTTATATTATATATCTATATTTATCAGATAAAATATATAAAAAATAAAAATTTTAATTTTTTTAATTATTCAAGATCTACAATAGCAGTTTTATAACCGCTACCATTCCATGCCAACCACCGCCATAGATCTCTGATGCAAATGGTATCAACTACCGTATTAGACCTATGGCAGCGGTTAAGAAACTGCTGCTATAGATTATCTATGGCAGTGATTATATAACCATTGCTATAGATAACCTATGGTAGTGGTTACATAACTGCTGCTATAGGTCGATCTATTGTAGCGATTTATAAATCATTGCAATAGGCTATCTATGGCAGCGGTTCAAATAACTGCTGCAACAACCACTATCATAGAGCTACTACGATGGCTGCAGTAGCAACGGTTAAAGAACTGCTGCCATAGCCTATGGTAGTGGTTTTTTAGGCTATGACAGCGGTTATGAATCATTATCGTAGCACTTTTTTGTAGTAGTAATTAGCAATTAAATTGCTAATTGACTCAATTTAATTAAGCAATCAGGCTAAGATCAAGTCTAATTGAATTAGATTTAGTTAAAATTAGTTTGAATTTAATTAGATTAAGTCTAATTAATTTATTAGATAAGCCAATTACAAGGTAAGAATAATTTCTTATTTGACTAGGACTTGGGTGCATCTGATTGACTTAGGATTTAAATCAGATTTAAATTTTAATTTAATTTAATTTAATTAGGCTCCTAGTTGAACTAGAATTATTTTTAATTAGATTATATTTAATTTAGTTTAAATAAGATTTAAATTAGATTTAAAATAATTTTGACCTAGTCAAATAAGAGGAGTCCCAGTTGGACTTGGACTCTCTCTCTTTCTTTTATGCCTATTAAAGCTCATGCTAAATATTTAATTCTAAATTTTTTTTTATGTATTCCCACACCCAAGAAGGCCTTCCATGCCCACTATTCAGAATATTTGGAAATTTATTTTGATTTGGTCAAAATTAGAAGAAAGTTGGAAATTATTTCCGACTAGGAAGAGTCTTCTTTGACCCAAACACCTCCTTCCCTTGTGCGCCAACTCTACCCACGCCCCTCTATCTTATTTGACCCTTTTTTTCTTGGTTTTATGTGTGAGAATCAGTGGTTATATGAAAAAATAAGTGGGAGGGGCATCCAAGAGATGGACGCCCCATAGAAATCCTCCTTTGACTAGGTTTTGACCTAGTCTTGCAATAAAAGGTGGATGCCTCTTATGAGATGGTTTAAGGATGTAAAAAATGCTAAAAAAATTATGAAAAATTAGAAGAGAAGGAGAAGAAGGTGTGGAGGATTTGTGGTGCCAAGATTCTTGGAGAAGAGCCCTTAATTAAGACATCAAAGATTGATGTCTTGAAGAGATAAGGTAAGAGAAGATTGTCTTGTCTTATATTTTTCTTTTATGTTTCTCTCTTCCTATTTTATTTATAATTTTTATATGATAAAAATCTAAGAGAGAGAGAGAGAGGAAGGGATTAAGAAAAGATGGCATCAAGATCCTTAGAGAAAAGGTCTTCATCTGGACATCAATCGTTGATGTCATGAAGGCATAAAGGTAAGAGAAGATTATCTTCTCTTTGTTTTCTTTTAAGTATCTTCTTCTTCATTATTTTATATAATTTTTATATGATAAAGATCTAAGAAAGAGAGAAGAAGAGGGCATGGAATCTATGCTCCAAGGTGTTGGGGCATGGTGATCATTTTTGGACATGATCTGATCATGTCCTAATGCAAGAAGAAGAAGAGAAGAAGGTCTTCTCTTAGGGTTTCCTTGACTGCCCTTCTCAATTTTATTTATGAGATTTTTTATGAAAAAAATTTGAGGGTGTGATATCTAAAATTAGAAAAAAATTCAGAAAAGAAGGTCTCCTCTAATCCTAGCATAGAGGTATTTTCAGGACATCAACTATTGATGTCTTGAAGGAGAAGATTTATCTTCTCCTAGGGTTTATTCCATATGTCTTTTTATTTCTATTTTATGGAAGATCCAAGGGTTGGATTCCTTACTTATTCCTCCTCATGTTCTTCATCTCTTAGATTATCAAAGAGATTCGAAGAATATGTATTTGATTAACCATCAGGAGGGATCCGCGAGAAGCTAGCACTTCCAGCGGATCTTCATTCGACGAACCTTCAATCTATGTTGCAAATTCGTGTGGATCACCTATAGAGGTCGGATGCTTGTGCGGCTCCAAATGCAACAACAGATTCAATCATGGAGTTTTCGACCCACGCAAAGATAAGAGATATGATCTCTTGGTGACTTGATGTGATCTAGGGTTAGAACTAGATTTATTCTAGATTTCGATATTGATATGATCAATAATACTTATGATTAATTTAATTTTATATTTATATTTGCATCATAACATATTATATATTCTTGATGTAGGATTTTATAATTTGATTACATGCATGTTGTAGATTAAATAGTTTAATCTATATCTTTCGCTGCTCTATATTTTAAAAAAGTTTTGAAATCTATGCATGAAATCCTGCATATTTTCTATCAATGGTATCAGAGCATCTAGGTTCTATTATAATATGTTTATGTATACTTTAGATTAAATCTAAAAATTAAAGTTAATTAAAGATTGCACATACTGCCATAAGGTTGTCCTGTTGTAAGGTTAATCCCTTACAATGAAAAGGTTGTCCTAGTATGTGCTGATCTAAATCAAAATCATGAATTATTTAGATAAGATCTAAGAAAATTTATGATTTAATTTTTTAATTTAAATTTAAAATTTAATAGATATTAGATCTATTTTAGATTATTTAGATTAGATCTAAATAATATCAGGATTGCACATACTGCCATAAGATTATCCTGCTGTAAAATTTATCCCTTATAGTGGAAAGGTTGTCCTAGTATGTGCTAATTCGAGAAACCTAAGTCATAAATATGTTAGATGAGATCTAAAGTGGTTTATGATTTATTTTTAAATTTTAATCTAATTTTAAATGATTTATGATCTGATCTACATGATATGTTTTATGTTTAGATCTAATCCTCTTATTGCATATATTGATATATAATTTTTATTTTGAATCTAGAATATATATGTATGACATATTTATTTTATAGAAATTAAATCGTGAACTTACTTTTTGTAAAATCCTAGATTTGAAATCCTAAGACATGATCTAAACAATGAAACAATCAGATCTAAAACTATATATTCAATATGATTCAATATAATTTGAAAATATTTCAAACAATAAAATCAGAAACTAGTTCTAAGATTCCATAAACCGAAATCCATAAGACTTGAACTTAATTGAGAATTAAATGATTGTTTAGGATCTAGGTTTATGATTTAAAGATCCTAAGATAATTTCATAAAACATGGTTTAAAGGAAAATGGGTTAGCTTTGATCAGGTCCTTGATTGGGTTAGACCTAGGGTTAGATTAAATATGAACATAGTTAAGAAATTGATCAAACCTAATTAATAGTTAATTATGATTAGGTCATTTCTATAGATCACTTCAATAGTTTTAGTTGATCAAAGTCCATACATCTAACAAATGGATGCTGATGTGGCTCAGTAGTCAAGCCTGAGTCTTTAGGCAGACCAAATCAAAACTGACAAATCAAATGGTGTCTAAGGTAAGTCTGGCATCCCAGATCGATGGTTTTTAATTGGCAGCCTGCTTACCTGATAATTTCTGATGATGTCTAAGGTAAGCCTTGGCAGACCCTTCCACCGATCTTGTTTACCTAGCCAATGTGGTTAATCAAGTTTTTGATTAGGTTGCTCATTGATTCGTGCTAACCCATGTCACATAGGAAATCAATGAGACTAATTTTATTTAGTGAGACTAATTTAGGCACCCATGGACTGTAATTGATCCTAGTCCTCATCAATGACTTGCGAAGTTAGTTGGAGAACTTGACTTTGTGAAGTTAGTGGGAGCAAATTAGTCCATGTCCTTTCTATCCTTAAATCACTAATAATTTAAATCCTTTAAGATTATTAGATCCTTAAAATGACAAAGTTATGAGGATAATGGAGTTATAGCCTCCCATTAAGATGTTTGATAATGGATCCATTAACTTAATAATCATTGGAGGCCCAAAGGTCTGGTGCTTGTTGACTAATGGAATTATCATCCATCATATGATGACTTGGATATATCTCTCTAATAGTGGTTTGGTTGGCCAACCAAAGTTGGGCCTGATCATTCATTGGTTGGATGTGCCAAGTATGGTCATGTTAATGGTTGGACCTAACTGGACCCTTTTTTGAGAAGGCCAAAGCCAACTGATCAGGGCCTGGGGCAAAATTAAAATTACTAAAAATTATTTAAAAAAATAATTGATTATGAACCTACCCTTAAATGTATATGTGTGGGCCAACCAAAGTTGGGCTCGTGTGTAGTCTATGTGGATTCTAGTACCTACTAAAAAATTAAAGTAATTCTTCGAATTAGAGGTAGAGGATACCAGTTCGAATAAAATAGTGGAAGAACCTTCAGACTAAAGTCCAAGCCTTTAGGCTTAAAATGATTCATATACAATAGGTCATTGTTCTCTATTAAAGCTAAATCCTAATTGCTCCTATCACTGTTAGACAGTGAAGACTTATGGACCCAACTTTGATAATTAGTATCGAAAGTTGAATATTGGTTCAGTAGTACGAATGGATTCGTATTGGAGTTTCTGAGCCCAGTCAAAATAATTAGTCCAAGATTAACCCAAATTAGGCATAGTACTTCTAATGTCTGAAATAAGGTCGTAGGAAGAAGATTTGTCTTGCTTCCCTTGACTACAATAGGCTGAACAAGAGAAAGGACCAAAAGTTGCTCATTAAAGATGTTATATGAACCTTAAAACTTCTCTATATATAATTCTACTACCTAGGTATTAGATACCAGTGGTCTTATGCAAATCATTGTAAGGACTTAAGGTAAGTTGAATGTACACACTCTAGTTAGATTATGTTATTGATGTCTATATTTGGCATTACAAGCTTAGTCATATTGACAAAAATAGGATAAATGGGTTAGCTTGAGAGGAAAACCTCGATATCAATGATTATGAATCATTGATAGTCTGTGAATCTTGTCTTCTTGGAAAGATGACAAAGTCACCTTTTATTGAAAAAGGTGAAGGAGCCGATAAAGTTCTAAGTCTCATACATAGTGATGTATGTAGACCTTGAACTTAAGTGCCTATATGTAGACCTTGAACTTAAGTGCCTAAGGAAGACATTAATATTTCATTACAAACTACCTATCTACACATGGATACGTTTGGGATGAATCATTTGAAATGTTCAAATGATTCAATAATGAAAAAGAAAACAAACTAGATAAGGTATTAAAACTCTTCGATCAGATCGAGGAGGCAAATATTTATCTAGTGAGTTTGTGACATATCTAGGAGAGAATAGGATTCTCTCTCAGTGGATTTTCTTTTAGAACATAGTGTATCTAAATGAAAAAATTGAACTTTGTTAGACATGGTTCAATCCATAATAGGATATACTTATCTACCTATTGCAGGGTTGTGCTCTTATGACTTTTTTTTTTTACTTTGAAAATTTATACCGAGTTAATCTATTGCATTGACTCCATATGGGATATGGATCGAGCGTAAACCTAAACTCCCTCACTTTCGGATTTGGAGTTGATCAACCTATGTCGTATATTTGCACATAGATAAACTTGGATCTTGGTCCAATAAGTATTTAAGGATTATTAATTCTACTATGCTAAAGAACATAAGATGTTCATCAGCAGTAGGGCATTTCTTTTGGAAAGGAGTTCCTTAGAGAAGGAACTGATGCTTATCAAGTTAAACTTGTAAAAGTTTGACTAGTCGAAAAGAACCGACGTTATCTGATAAATCTACAAAATCAAATTTGATTAGATTAAATTCGGAGCCCACTAAAGTGTCATCTTTAAGGAGATCTGGTAGAGTACCACATTAGTAAGACAAATACTTCAGTGTCTATGTCAGGATGGTGATTATGTTGAGCTCGATGAGAATAATAAGAATCCGATCACCTATAAGGATATAGTGCAGTGGCCTGATTCTGAGAAGTGGCTTGGAGCCATATGATCCAAATTGAAGTCTATGAAAATCAATAGTGTATGGACACTAGTTGATCACTTGAAGGGATAAAATCCATTGGGTGTGAATGAATTTTTAATAGGATCAAAGTAGCGCAGATGGAAAGGTAAGGACCTATAAAGCCCGTCTGAGTATTATCTCAGAGTTCAAACATATGTTCTAAACGTATATCTTAGTTATGAACAAAGACAAACCTTGCACTTATTATTGGGAAAAATATTTTATAGTGTTATTTCTTGTGATGTTTGAGGATGAAATTCTCTTAATTTGAAATAGCATTCCAATATTGCAAGGAATAAAGATTAGCTGTCATCTTATTTATTCATGTATGAGATTAGACATGGTATACTCATAGAGGTAGTGAGCAGATACCAGTCTGATCAAAGTAAGAGTCACTGGAGGATTGTACAGACAATCCCTAAGTATTTAGAAAATACTAAGGTCTAGTGACTCAAATATGAATGTTTTGATTTCAGTCAGAGCAAAATGACAATAAGAGAATGTCAACTCATATCCTAATTATAGGAGCAATCTGCTGGAAAGATTCCAAGCAAGATACTTTAGCCTATTTAGTTAGTGATGTAGAGTATATCGTGGTATATGATGCTACCATGTAAGCTATGTAGTTACTGAGGTTCATTAGTAGGTTGGGAGTGGCACCCTCCACCCATGGCCCAGTTCTATCATAGCATTGGAGCCATAGCTCAGGCTAAAGAACCGAAGGACCAGCATATTCTGCATCATTGTCATCTTAGATATTTGATTTGGGTGACGTCGATCTTTAGAAGATCAATGTAAAAGGAAAACTTGACCAATCCATTTGCTAAGGCCTCGAAACTAAGTTGTTCTACGAACTCAAGTGGAAGATAGGATATTTGATATCGTTCTGATTAGCTTTAGT
The DNA here is from genome assembly GCA_006176705.1 of Cocos nucifera. NCBI lineage: Eukaryota > Viridiplantae > Streptophyta > Magnoliopsida > Arecales > Arecaceae > Cocos > Cocos nucifera. The sequence goes on from QRFJ01000990.1 coordinate 24,190, forward strand.
CTAAGTGAGAGTTATTAAAAAATGTATCCTAAAGTCAATCATCTAAGTAGTATATGATTGAAATTAGTATATGAAGTATCTAATAATAATAGTAATTTGGCTGTTTCATCATAAAAGTTCTATCTTCCTTAAATAAACTTCTAAATTATGATGAAGTCCTTAGAATAACAATCAATCGATAAAAGAGGATTTATTGGATGGTTCTTAAATTGTTCATGATCAAATGATAAGTTATTAACAAGGATGATAACTTATCGAGTGTAAGTCGCTGTATGTCATATGCGTTGGTTGTCCTCACAACCAAGTGGTGTGGAGACACTGGTATGGCATTCAGGTGAGATGTAGGAGTACATCTATACTGAATGAGATCAATGTAGCACTCTACTATCAAGAATAATGCTAAGGCCAATGGGTATAAGTGTCCCTCCGATCTGAGATCGCCATGGTGACTTGCGAGCAACTCACTATACTTTGGTGCTGGATTGTCTGTATTTCTAATATAGGTGATGAAAGATTTTTGGGTATAGTCAAGTACTTGTAGAGTCGGTGTGTGAGTCAATATGGGATTGATCACTCCTAATTAACTTCATAAAGAGAATGTCTCGCTATGTTTTAATTTAGCAAAACCTAGGCTTGGATAATCCTCATGAGGTATCACAGGATTTGCAAAATTTTAAGACATAATAGAGATGACTTGTATGAGTGTTTGACAACATACTCAAAGTCGTCTTGAGCATTATTGATCATAGGGATGAATTATATGGTAACCATGGGTCAGAGTTCTAAGAATGTTGCTTTGCATACATTCGACCTATCTGGACGTCGGAAACCATTGCTAGATGGTAACTTTGATTGGTACAAAAATTAGTTTCTACACTACTAGCTTAGGTTCGAACCTATGGGGTTGCACACATTAGAGCTTGTAACCTGATCGAATGGTTAATCGATGATTGAGAATCATTTTGAGGTCAAACATTCATTGCGATTGATGTTTGACCTAATGCAAATGTTGCAGGAGGATCGATTAGCAATTGGATTGCTAATTGGCTCAATTTGATTGAGCAATCAAGCTGAGATCAAGTCTAATTGAATTAGATTTAATTAGAATTAGTTTAAATTTAATTAGATTAAGTCTAATTGATTTATTGGATAAGTCAATTGCAAGGTAAGAACAATTCCTTGTTTGACTAGGACTTGGATGCACCTGATTGACTTAGGATTTAAATTAGATTTAAATTTTGATTTAACCTAATTTAATTGATCTCCTAGTTAGATTGGGATTACTATTAATTAGATTATATTTAATCTAGTTTAAATAAGATTTAAATTAGATTAAAAAATAATTTTGATCTAGTCAAACAAGAGAAGTTCCAGTTGGACTGGGACTCTTTCTCTTTCTCTTACACCTATTAAAGACCACGCAAAATATTTAATTCAAGATTTTTTTTATGTATTCCCACACCCAAGAGGGCCTTCCATGCCCACTATTCAGAATATTTGAGAATTTATTTTGACTTGATCAAAATTAGAAGAAAGTTGGAAATTGTTTCCTACTTAGAAGAGTCTTCTTTGACCCAAACTCCTCCCTCCCTTGTGCGCCAACTCTACCCACGCCCCTCTATCTTATTTGGCCCTTTTTCTCTTGGTTTTGTATGCGAGATTCAGTGGTTACATGAAAAAATAAGTGGAGGGGGGGGCATCCAAGAGTTGGATGCCCCATAGAAGTCCTCCTTTGATCAGGTTTTGACCTAGTCTTGCAATAAAAGGTGGATGCCTCTTATGATGGTTTAAGGATATAAAAAATATTAAAAAGATTATAAAAAATTAGAGGAGAAGGAGGAGAAGGCGTGGAGGATTTGTGGTGCCAAGATTCTTGGAGAAGAGCCCTCAATTAAGACATCAAAGGTTGATATCTTGAAGAGACAAGGTAAGAAAAGATTGTCTTCTCTTATTTTTTTTTATGTTTTTCTCTTTCTATTTTATTTATAATTTTTGTATGATAAAAATTTGAGAGAGAGAGAGGAAGGGCTTAAGGAATGATGGTGCCAAGATCCCTAGAGAAAAGATCTTCATCTGGACATCAATCGCTGATGTCATGAAGGCACAAAGGTAAGAGAAGATTATCTTCTCTTTGTTTTCTTTTGAGTATCTTCTTCTTCATTATTTTATGTAATTTTTATATGATAAAGATCTGAGAGAGAGAGAGAGAGGAAGAGGGTGTGAAATCTATGCTCCATGATGTTGGGGCATGGTGATCATTTTTTGACATGATCTGATCATGTCCTGATGCGAGAAGAAGAAGAGAAAAAGATCTTCTCTTAGGATTTTCTTGAGAGCCCTTCTTCTTAATTTTATTTATGAGATTTTTTATGAGAAAAATTTGAGGGTGTGATATCTGAAAATTAGAAAAAAATCCAAAGAAGAAGGTCTTCTCTGATCCTAGCATAGAGGTATTTTCAGGATATCAACTCTTGATGTCCTGAAGAAGAAGATTTATCTTCTCCTAGGGTTTATTCCATATGTCTTTTTATTTCTATTTTATGAGAGATCCAAGGGTTGGATTTCTTCCTCATTCCTCCTCATGTTCTTCATCTCTTAGATTATCTAAGAGATCCAAAGAACATGTATTTGATTAACCATCAGGAGGGATCCGTGAGAAGCTAGCACTTCAAGTGGATCTTCATTTGACAAACCTTCGATCTATATTGCAGGTTCGTGTGGATCACCTATAGAGGTCGGATACTTATGTGGCTCTAAAAGCAACATCTGATTCAATCGTAGAGTTCTCGACCCATGTAAAGAAAAGAGATCTGATCTCTTGGTGACCTAGATGTGATCTAGGGTTAGATCTAGAATTATTCTAGATCTAGATATTGATATGATCAATACCACTTATGATTAAGTTAATTTCATATTTATATTTATATCATAACATATTATAGATCCTTGATGTAGGATTTTGTAATTTAATTACATGCATGTTGTAGATTAAATAGTTTAATCTATGTCTTCCACTGCTCTATATTTTAAAAAAATTTTGAAATCTATGCATGAAACCCTGCATGTTTCCTATCAATAGATCTAAAAGGTTACTTGAATTATCCCAATCCACATACATTGATACCATGCTGAAGAAATTCAGCATGAAGAATTTCAAGAAGGGCTATCTCCTGATAGGCCACGAAATTTTGCACTCGAAGAGGAATTATCCGACAACTCCTCAAGAGAGAGCGTATGAGTAGAATACCATATGCTTCGATAGTGGGTTCTATTATGTACGCCATGATGTATACGAGATCAGACGTGATATACTTACTAGGGATAGTGAGCAGATAGCAGTCTGACCTAGGTGAGAATCACTAGAAGATTGTGATGATAATCCTAAAGTATTTGAGAAATACCAAGAATAAATGGCTCATCTATGGAGATACTGACTTAAAACTTGTAGGATACACTGATTCTAGTTTTCTGTCAGATCATGATGATAGTAAGAGTATGTCAAGTTTTGTGTTTACCCTGAATGATAGCGCGGTCTGCTGGAAGAGTTCCAAGCAGCATACTATAGCCGATTCTGTGTGTAAGGTGGAGTATGTCGTGCATCCGATGCTGCAAAGAAAGCTATGTGGCTATAAAAGTTCATCGATGAGCTGAAAGTGACATCATCCTTGGATGATCCAGTTCTGCTATACTGTGATAGTACTGGAGCCATAGCTCAAGCAAAAAAGCCGAAGGCATATCGGCACATCAACACACCAAGCATATTCTACGTCATTACCATCTTATACGAGAGATCGTGAAATAAGATGATGTCGGGCTTCAGAAGATCGACGAAAAGGAGAACATGGCCGACCCATTTACTAAAGCTCTCGGAATCAAAGAGTTCAACAATCATAAATAGAAGATGGGTATATGATACTGTTCTGAGTAGTTTTAGTCTAAGTGAAAGTTTTTGAAAAATATATCCTAAAGCCAATCATCTAGATTGTAGATGGTTGAGCTAAATGTAATTATACTTAAATTATCAATAAATAAAATTATTATTTTGACTTTTCATCATTTTGTGCATCTTCCTGTAATGAACTCTCATGTGATGAAATTCTTAGGACTATTTAGACTCGACAAAGAAGGATTTATCGTTTAGTCTATAAACATGTTCACAATCAAATGATTCATTGTTATCCAGGATGACAACGTATCGAGTGTAAGTCGTTGTGTGTCATAAGTATTGGTTGTCCTCTTAACCAAAAAATATGGAGATACTGTTATGGCATGCAGGTGAAGTGTAGGGATACATTTCACTGAATGTGATCCAACTATGGAGCTTTCTACCGTCAAGAGTTGCTCGCGAAGGATATGGGTATAAGTGTTACTTAGACCTGAGATCACCACGGTGATTTGTAAGCAACTCACTATACTTAGGTACCGGACTATCTAAATTTTTAATTTAGTGATAGAAGGCTACTAGGTGTCGTCAAGTACTTGTGAAGTTGGTGCATGAGTCAAGATGAGATTGACCCCTTCAAGTGTTGGAGCAAGTGCATCACTATATTTTAATTTAGCAAACCCTCGGTCGGGATGGTCTATGTGATAGACACTAAATTTTGAAATACAGTGTGGATGAATTTTAGGGTTGGCAGTAAATCCTAGATCATCTTTTAAGCATCGAGGTCAAGAGGATGAATTATACAATAACCATATGCCACAGGTTCGTCATTATTGCATTATGATTTTTCGATCTATCCGGACGTCGGATACCATTGCTAGATGGTCACATTGATTGGTACAAAAAAATAGTTCTTAAGCTACCGACTTAGGATTCGAATTTATGGGATCACACATAATAGAAGTTTCTACCTGATCTGATGGCTGATCAAGAGTCCCAATAGTCTGAAACTCTATGGTCAGGAGTTCCACTGGATTGAGACTCTATGATTAGAAATCCTACTGGACTAGAACTCTATCTTTATGGATTCCACTAGACTAAAACTTAGAGTTCTACTTATCTGAAACTCTCTGATCAAGAGTTTCACTAGTCTGGAACTCTATGATCACTAGTTCTATTCATTTGGGACACTGGGGTCAAAAGTTTCATTAGATTGGAACTCTTTATAAGTTTCATGTTGATGGGAGTCTGTTGCCCAGACACCCACTCGATTGAAACTCTATATTTTTGGAGGATTAATTAATAATTTAATTACTATTAGCTCAATTTGATTGAGCGATGAAGATTCGATCAAATCCGATCAAATTGAATTCGATTGGGTTTGATCCGATCAGGTCATGAGATAACCTAATCACTATGAGAGATTTGATCCTGATTTGATCAAGAGCTAAATCTAATTAATTTTTAATTTGATTAAAAATTAATTAAATTATGTTAAGTCTAATTTAGTTGGTTTTAACCTAGTCTAATTGATTTAAATTAATTGATTTGGCTGAAACCAATTTAGACCAAGTCAAATGCTCCCTAGCACCCACCATATTTGACTTTTCTATCTTGACCCATGCCCCATCTATTTTCTACATAAGTTTTATGAGGATTTGTGGTGCTCCTAAGCCTTGGGAGGCCACAGGAGGAGGTAGGGCATTGGCTTTGGAGATTTCAGGAGCTTGGTTGGTGCTTTAAAAATCTGGGACACAAGGTGAAGCAAGAAACCAAAATCGGAGAATCAAGATTGTAGAAAGGAGATTTTCTATAAGTTAGCTGACTCAGTCCAAAATTGGATCAGCTAAGTCTCACAGCATAGGCAAAATAGAGAGCTAACCATTCGAGACAGCTGGCATGGCACAGAACTGGGCCGACTCAGTTTTAGACTGAGCCGACCTAGTGAAACTTAGCCAGCTTAGTGCTGAGATTGAGTCGGCTCAGTGCATGGGTAGAGTTATGCGATGGTCTATTTTAGGCTAGGGTCTGGGTTGATCCTATGGGTCTTAAAGCTTGATTCAAGAGGTCTTAAGGGGGCTAACTCATGTATGGGTCAGGTCTAGATCCAGAGGATGAGAGCATGGAAGACATGGATGTACATGGGCTCAATGAGTACTTTCATGTATTGGGTTAGCCAGGAGAATTTTTGGTCTGATCTAATAGCTGTGTATAAATACATAGATTGTATTAGGGTTTTAAAATGGGATGGAATCAATACAGACCTTTTCTTCCTCAATTCTCTCTTCTTCTCTTCTCTCTAGAATTGCCACCCCAGGATTCTTGAAAAAGCCCTAGAGAGAGGGGACGCCTCCCTCAAGCCCAAGGAAGGAGGTGCCCCAGCATAGATCTAGGTATTGGATCTATGCTGTACTATCCATAGAGAACGTCATAGGTTCCTTCAGGTCCGTACTAAAGACTAAGAGCTTTCGCAATATGGTATCGATGCTTATGATGTCAAGGATGGTGGCATTTGAGCGATATCATGGGTCTACAATTTGGTATCAAAGTTAGGTGATGCCTGAGATGTTGTAGATGGCAATATGGTATCAGAGCTAGGTTTTAGAACCTGATGGTGCATGAAAGCGAAAGAGAAGTCGTATAAGGTGAAATCAAAAATCTACACAAGAATTCCACTATATGTCTTAAATCTACCTTATTGTTGCTATGGTTTGGCCAACCAAAATCAGCGAGTTGAAGGTGGAGATTGAAAGGATTAACGAAAAAAAAAATTTTAGGGTGGAAGGATTGAATGCATGATTTGTTGATCGATCTTGGTGGAAAGGTCAGGGTGTATGACGGTTTGTGATAGGTAGGGAGCGCTAGAGTACTGCAGTAGCATTTTCTTGAAGATGTAGGGTTGAGAGAGGCTCGACAATGTAGCACCCAAGGAAGGTATCTCAGTAGAGAGCATCAGGGTTCTCTAGAAAGATAGACAATATGGAGTTGTTGAAGAGAGATTTTCCAAGGGATAATGGTCGAAGGCTGAAGAAGCGACTTTACATTCTTCGGTGTCAGAAAGGCGAGAAAGTAGTTGGAGATGTATTTAGTGGTTCGATCAGAGCATGAATTTACGGAGCCTTGGGGATGATAGAGATGGATGATCCATGAAGGTCTAGTAGGTTAAGGCTGGACGATTGTAGAGCGGCATAGAGACAAGGCTAGAGAGCGCTGGAGTAATGCAATAGCGCTTTCCTAGAAACACAGGACTGAGAAAGGCTCGATGATGCAGCAGTCAAGGAGTGTATTTCAGTAGAGTGTGTCAGAAACTTCTTAGAGAGATTAGGAGTAGATCTTAGGGAGAGTCAGGGGGTCTTAGGGAGTGTTAGAAGGTCTCTAGCAGTCGGGAGTATTATGAATCAGATTTTTTCTGTAGGAGCACTAGAGAGAGTCGCGGTTTAGGTGGAGGATGGTTCTCCAGGCATAACTAAGGCGATGGCTAGTGTAGGGGCAGAAGAGAAGGACTATGATGGAATTTTCTAGGGTTCAGTCATTGAATTCAGAAGAGTTGGATGAGCTCTTAGATTTTGGAGGTGCCTGCAGGTTGTGAAGGTATCTGAGATGGCTTCGAAGGAGCCCACGAAGTGCAGAGGATTCGAAGGGACAGTGATGGTATTCGAGATGCAGCGACAGGCTCAGCAGTACAGTGTTGAGAGGTTGACCTTGAGGGACTCAGGCATAGAGTCGACTTCTACGGTATCAGGTGGACTTCGGATATAGGTGGAGCTCCACAGTGGTGGCTTCACAAGTAGGTAAAAAATTTGGCATGAGTTCAGAGCGTCGGTGATGCACAATTTTAGATAGAGCAGCATGTGCAGGTGGACAGACGTAGCTCTGAGGAGATCGTATCAGGTGATACAACATGTACTAGTGTAGAAATGCTATAGGTTCTCCAAAAAAGTTTAGAAAAAGTGATGTAGCTGCTAAGCAGAAGAGATCCTTCAAGTTCAGAATGGTGCCAAGAAGCAAGCACAGATCTTCAGCGGTGAAGGTGGTCATCCCAAAGGCCTCAAAGATGCAGAACAGATAAAAAGGATTGGCGGAGGTGATGTTTGCATAGGTGCTATCGAGTGCGCAAGGATAGTGAGATCATGCAAGAGGGCATTGCTGAGGAATTTGCCAAGGCTTGGGGAACCAAGGTGGAGATTGTGAGGATTTATGGTGCTTCCAAGCCTTGAGAGGCCATGGGAGAAGCCAGGGAATTGGCTTTGGGGATTCCAGGGGCTTGATTGGTGCTTCGAAAATCTAGAACACAAGGTGAAGAAAAAAATCAAAGCCAAGAAATCAAGACTGTAGAAAGAAGATTTTCTGTAGGTTAGCCGGCTCCATCCAAAATTGGATCAACTAAGTCTTAGAGCACAGGCAAAATAGAGAGTTGAGCATTTGGGACTGCTAGCATGGCATAAAACTAGGCCAACTCAGTTTCAGACTGAGCCGACCTAGTGAAACTTAGTCGGCTCAATGCTGAGACTGAGCTGGCTTAGTGCGCGGGCAGAGTTACGCGAGGATTTTATTTAGGCTAGGGTCTGGGTTGATCCTAAGGGTCTTAAGGGCTGATTCAAGAGGTCTTAAGAGGGCTAACTCATGTATGGGTCGGATCTAAATCTAGAGGATGAGAGCATGGGAGACATGGGTGTACATGGGCTTGATGAGTGTTTTCATGTATTGGGTTAGTCAGAAAAATTTTTGGTTGGATCTAATGACTATGTATAAATACATAGGTTATATTAAAATTTTAAAAAGGAGTGGAATCAATACAGATCTTTTCTTCCTCAATTCTCTCTTCTTCTCTTCACTCTAAAGTTGCCATCCTAGGATTCTTGAAGAAGCCCTAGAAAGAGGGGGCGCCTCTCTCAAGCCCAAGGAGGGAGGTGCCCCAGCATAGATCTAGGTATTGGATCTATGCTATGCTGCTCATAGAGAATGTCACAGATTTCTTTAAGTTCGTGCTAAAGATCAGGGGCTTCTGCAACATGGTATCGGTGCTTATGATGTCAAGGATGATTGGCGTTCAAGCGATATCATGGGTCTATAATTTAGTATCAAAGTTAGGTGATGCTTGGGATGTTGTGGACGGCAATAGTTTTTTCTCATGCAGAAGAGAGGATATCTGCGCACCTTCTCATCTGCCTTTGACTTAGTCCAAGGGTTGGATCAATTTTAAGCAAGTTGAATTTTGAATTCAACTTGATTTGTTTGAAACCAATTCTCCCTCTCATCCTTATCTCTACGCCTCTCTTTTGTTTTGTCGTATTTTTTTTGGAGTAACCAGAATGTGTGCATGCAGAAGGAGAGTCCTTCTACGTGTTAAACACCTAGGAGGGGGCATTGGATAAGGATAAGAGCTCACTTGATTTTTAAAATCAAGTGAACGGTTCAAACATCCTAACCTCCCTCTTCTTATCTCAACCCATGCAAAATTCTCCTTGGTTGTTGCCAATTTAAAAAGTATTTTTAGACGGGCGTGCATGGGTTTATGTGAAGGATCAGAGAGGGGCATGGGAAGGTTTCTTAGTGAGAGAAAATCAAAGTAGGGTGCATCTATCTAGGGTGGAAAAGTCAAATAGGGGTTTCCTTCACCAGATTTCTTCTCTTATGCTTTTCTTTTTTTGTTTCTCTTTGGATGTCCATTCATATATTTTTGATAGTGGGTGTATGGTAGAGAGGAGTGCCCTTCTCCCATGGATGGGAAAATTCCAAAGAGAGAGGGCATGAGAGAGTTTTCAGGCATCAGGATTTCTGGTGAGTGCAAAACCCTAAAATTGAGACTCTAGGTTTAGATGGAAAGATCGAGTGCTGTGAGCATCGAATCACTACCAAATTTGAAACACCATCTTATCATCCTCTGAAAAGTATATTCTAACTTTCTAGAGCATTCTAAAGATCAGAAAGAAGGTGATTGATTGGATCGATCGTGATCAACCATCGAAGATCCCAACGAGGAGCTAGCACTCCAGTGGAGCTGATCAGGATCAGAAGCTCCATGTGGACCAAACGTAGAGGTCAAATGAGTGTGTGGCTGCTGTGCAACACTAGAGGCTTATTTTGGTGGATTCAAATCATGAAGATCAGCTATCCATGCACAGATATCGAATTCTGAACTCAAATCGATCAGCAAATATGATTTGTTGATTGATCGTATTTAAATTTTAAATTACATATTAGCATGTCTAGATCCTGAATAGGATAATTTATATGATCAATGCATGCTATAGAATTAATATTTGATTAATTTTAGCTTCTGCTGCTATAAATATTTGAAAAAGTTTCGAATTGCATACTATAAATCCTACTCGATTTCCTATACATATAAGCATCGATTCAGTGAGAAACAACTAAACCGATGAGAGAAAGCCGTCGAAAATTGGTCGAAGGGTAATATTAAGACAATTCTAAAAGATCAAGATCAAAAGTTATGGTTTTATAGTCTGAGGATTATTTAAAAAAATATGATATAATTTAAGGATTAAAGATATATATTTTTTAATTTTTTTTACTTTCTTAACTGCAAGAAGAAAGGAGCAGAAAAGCAGTTTTGAAGGAGATAAAGGTAGCTATAAATGCAATTGAAGTCCCTCGTTCAATTGATCGAATGTGCATCGATAAGGGTGGCAATTTTATTCGATCCATTGGATACCCGACCTGATTCGATCCAAATAATGTGGATTTTACCTGATTCAATCAAAATTCGGGATGAATATGAGTTCTAAAAAAAATATCCAAAGCAGGTCTAGATTGGATATAGATAATGATATGCCCGGATCCGAACACGACCCGAGATAACCTTAATACATATCTCTTACTCAAAATTATGATTATTTTATATTATTTATATGTATTCGATCCAATCTGATTCTTTCAATTTTTCTTATATATCTGATCTGCTCTAATCCACATCTCTAGTTGATTCGATCTGATCTAAGATGGATACAGGATGGATATGGATATAAAATTTTTACTTACGAAATGAATATAAATATAAGCTAAAATTTGATCTATGTTTGATCCATTATCAGCCTATGCATGGACGTGGCCATGCACTCTATTATTAAGCACACTAAATTGATGTAAAACCAAAAAAAAATAAAATTGAAAGAAGAATCAAAACTCAAGAATTTAGTTTCCTCAATTTTTTAATCAATAGTTCAGATCTGTCTTTCTCCATAAAGGTGGAGCTTTTAAATAGAAAAATAAAAAAATAATCTAACAGAAATCTAATTTTTGACTTAAATCCTAATAAAACTCTTTTTACAAAATCTTAATAAAATCAAAATTTTTAATAAAATAAAATAATCTAAATAAATATATAAAAATTAAGTCCATAAAAATTAGGATTAGGATTTAACGATGCTTTCTTTTTGAATATATGCGTAATTCTTGATTCTCATCATTCTCTTCTGGTCGAAAAGAACTCGATTTTGCTGAGAAATTAATGAAATCGTAATCCATCGAGATTGGTCATTAGGGACGATACTTGCTTATGCTCTTAACCGCACCGCCCTTCGCTTCTATACAATTCTATCACTATTTTAACATGAAACTCTTTGTTGTACTCTTAATATACACAAATAATTATAAATAATATCTAATAAATATAATGGGGGAGCAACCATAGTTCATCTTACTCAAAAAAAAAGAGAGGAGAGAGAGAGAGAGAGAGAGAGAGAGAGAGAGGATGCTACTACGTGGCAACGATGGAGGCTGAAATGTTGGTTCACGTGTAATCCTCGCAGCTCACTAGTTTGGTGTGATGAGGCAACTATTTTGAGTTGTAGCGTCCGTGCGAAGAGCTAGGGGCAACTTCGAACAGGTGTAGGTGCAGGACATCATGCAACATCACAAGTGGGGACACCATCTGCGGGACTCGGTGGAAAGAGGCATTTGGGACGTTAACGGACGGATGCGGCCCACCGAAGCCACACCCTGTCCTACTTCCGTTGCGGCAACACGAGGCACTGAGAGATGCATGCTTTCAGCTCGTCGGAGAAGACAGCTCCACGCGTACAAACCTTCAACTCCGACTTTGCTCAGCAAATCGATGATGATCTCGTGATCAAACGTCCGGACATGGCCAAATATTTTGTCCATCACTTGGATCCTGCGTCCACGCATCCCCATGCAGGCGTGGTTCAGATGCCATGTTACTCCTCTCTCTTAAGGTTCGCCACCTTTTCTGTCCATAAATAGAGACCCTTAGCTCTCCTCTTCCTCATCGTCCCGGTTGAGCTTTCCCTTCTCTGAGTGCTGGAGTGAATACTAGCGATAGCCAACCATGACGACCAAACCAAGAACCTTCATTCCTTTTCTTCTTCTTCTTTTCGTCCTTTTTCTCTCCGCTACCTTGGCACTCTCCA
>QRFJ01000990.1:36490-61807 GCA_006176705.1 Cocos nucifera
TTGCTTCTTTATAGTAGATGAAAGTCTTAGTCTATGGTGTAGAGAACATCGGAGCGAGAGTCAGGTACTCGTTAGAGAAGAGGGCACTGAGCGTGACATCTCGAGTAGTCATAAGGAAGTCTACCTTCTCGATGACTGATTTGATGCTGCAGTGGTGTGTCTAGTTCTTTGACCTGAGATGCATCGACAGTTCACCTTGAGGGTGTTATAGTTTGACTACACCATGACTCGATCTTCTAGTCATTCGAAACCCTGAGGTGTATGTTGGCTATAGCATGTTCATTGTAGGAATTGGATTGCACCAAAATGGAATCTATCTACCTCGGTGGATGAGGAGCAGTCCTATGATGATCATGAGATATCAAGTCCATAAGCCCATGACCATGGCAGAGAGTGTGAAATAATAGATAGAGTTTCTATTAAGGTTTTCACATTGGACTTGAATCGAATGATTAAATCATATGATAGAAATTAGGGTTTGACGAGTTCACCTTAAACCTAATCTGATCGGGGCTCAAGATAGAAGAACTTAATCACATAAGTAGCTACACCGAGAGCTTCATTTTCAGTTTTGATGGGTTGCCATCATATACTGCTAGGTGTCACTGGTGGATTTTGGGAGCAACTAGAATGATTTTGATGATCGATCATTCTAGTTGTCTGAATCAAAAAAGTTCTGATTCATCGAAAGGAGTTTCGATGATGTCGATGATGAAGATCATGACATGTCCCATTACCATACAGAACTAAATCTAACTGGATCACATAAATAAGAGTTTAGATCTGGATATATCAATTGGACTAACCCAGTTTAGTTGATTTAAATAAGATTCAATTAGGTTCAAGAAAATTATGCTAGCATACGATTGAGCCTAACGTTCTCCTTTTTCTATCATAAAAGTTATCTCGACTGAGCCAAATGAGTTTGTGCTCACTGAGGTACCTTTACCTGGTCTGACTAGAGCTTTTCCAAGTCAGAAAAGAATTATCTTAATTTATGAGATAAATTTGAGATAATACTTGTCATTTTCCATCATCTGCTAATTTTTGTACTTTGACTTGGTCAAATATTGACCTTTGACCATTGGACATCTGTGCGGTTGCTGCTTGCACCGCCGCCGCATGCCTTCGTCGTAGTGCGGTTGCTGCCGGCACTGCTGCTTGCATTGCTTCAGCTCATGATCCTCCTCACTTTTGCGCTGCTCCTCGCAGCGGCGCTTGCACTGCCATCACTTTCTTTCGTCGAAGTGCGGCTGCTGCGACACTGCTGCTTGCATTGCCTCAACTCGGGTCCTCTCCTCCGTAGTATTCTCCATGAAAGACCTAGGTGAAGCATCCTTTATTCTAGGAATTAAGGTCTATAGGGATAGACCGAATAGGATGCTAGGACTTTCACAGAAGATGTACATAGAGAAAGTACTAAAGAGGTTTAGTATGGAAAACTCTAAGAGGGGATTAATACCCTTCAGACATGGTATTCATCTTTCCAAGAAGATGTGCCCTAGCACACCTGAGGAAATAGAATGCATGAGCAAGATCCCTTATGCTTCTGCAATAGGGAGCCTCATGTATGCCATGCTATGTACACGACCTGATATAGCCCATGCTGTGAGTGTCACAAGCAGATATCAGTCAAATCCAGGTGAAGAACACTGGACTTCTGTGAAATGTATCCTTAAGTACTTGAGAAGAACTAAGGATATGATGTTGGTCTTTGGTAATGGAGAACTCCAAGTCCAGGGATACACAGACTCGGATTTCATGTTCCGATGTAGATGATCGAAAGTCGACATCTGGGAGTCTGTTTGTGTGCAATGGTGGTGCTGTCAGCTGGAAGAGTTTCAAGCAAACTATGATAGCAGATTCCACCATGGAAGCAGAATATATCGCTGCATCAGAGGCTGCAAAGGAAGCATTCTGGTATAAGAAGTTTGCTGCAGAAATTGGAGTAATGCCATCAGATGCCATTCCTCTGTACTGCGACAATAATGGCGCCATAGCCCTTGCTAAGGAGCCGAGGTCTCATCAGAAATCCAAGCACATTGAGCGGCGATACCACCTCATCCAGTGATTATCTCAAGAAGGGTTACGTCGAGGTCAAGAGAGTCAACTCCACAGACAATGTGGCAGACCCACTTACAAAGCCGTTGGACCAGCAGAAGATCGAAGCCCACCTTGAGAAGATGGGACTTAGACTTGTAGCCAATTGGCTTTAGGACAAGTGGGAGATTGTTAGATATATGTGCCCTAGAAGCCAGAATTGGCTGACACTTGTAATACACTTCTAGGGGCAAAATTATAATTTTGACTATAAATAATAAAATGGGTTATTTTCTATCACATATGTGTATTTAGTGTCTGTGATACATCCTTTGAGTTAATGGTAATGATAATTCATATTTTCAAGAGTTGAAAATTTAAGACATGAATAATCATTATTAACTCATAAAATGCTCCCGACCATAGGATCATCACGAGGATGGTGATTGATCCGGAAGGTTGGTGTACAATCGCTTCTCTTTAGTAGATGAGTCTTGAGTCTACGGTGTGGAGACACCGGAGCGAGAGTACAGGTACTCGTTAGAGAACGAGGGCACTGAGCGTGACCACCTCGAGTAGTCATTAGGAAGTCTACCTTCTCGTCAATGACTGACTCGATGCTGCAGTGGTGTGTCTGGTTCTTTGACCTGAGGTGCATCGGCAGTTCACCTTGAGGGTGTTATAGTTTGACTACACCATTACTCGGATCTCCTAGCCATATCGGAACCCTGAGGTGTATGTTGGCTATAGCATGTTCATTGTAGGAACTGGATTGCATCAAGATGGAATCTATCTACCTCGGTGGTAGAGGAGCAGCCCTATGATGATCATGAGAATCAAGTCCAGAAGCCCATGGCCATGGTAGAGTGAAATAATAGAAAGAGTTTCTATTTAGGTTTTCACATTGGACTTGAATCGAATGATTACATCATATGACAGAAACTAGGGTTTGACGAGTTCACCTTAACCCTAATCTGATCGGGGCTCAAGATAGAAGAACTTAATCACACAAGTAGCTGCACCAAGAGGTTTCGCATTCAGCTCTGATGGGTTGCCACCATATACTGCTAGGTGTCACTGGTGGATTTTGGGAGCAATTAGAATGATTTAGATGATCGATCATTCTAGCTGTTCGAATCAGAAGAGTTCTGATCCATCGAAAGGAGTTTCGATGATGTCGATGATAGAGATCATGACATATCCCATTACCATACAGAACTGAACCTAACTGGGTCACACAAACAAGGGTTTGAATCTGGTGATCATCAATTGAACTGATCCAGTTCAATTGATCTGAATGAGATTCAATTAGGTTCAAGGAAATCGTGCTAGCACTCGATTGAACCTAACGTTCTTCTTTTACTATCATAAATAAGTTGTCCTGACTGAGCCAAAGGAGTTTGTGCTCAATCAGAGGCCTTCACTATGGTCTGACTGGAGGTTGTCCAAGTCAGAAAAGGTTGTCTTATTTGTAAGACATTACCTGCCATTTTTGGTCACCTGCCATTTCTTGTTCTTTGACTTTGGTCAAAAGTCTACCTTTGACTGGTCAAATGTTGACCATTGACCCTTTGACTTTTGACCACACGTGTCATGCACCTATTGGAGAGCTGGTGGGGGCCTTGTCCCCCTGCCAGAACCTGGCAAGGAGAAGGGCGCACGCCAAGGGTGGCGTGCGCCCAATGGATAGAGGCGCCTAGGAGTCCCATATTGGATGGGACTCCAGGTCTCCTTTTGGATTCCAATTAGAGTCCTCCTAAGAACCAACTTTGACTGGTCTTAGGTGCCACTCTAAGGATGAATCCAGGGGTCTCTATTCCCACCAATCAGATTTAGATCTGATTTCATAAAGGGTTGTGATTGGTTGGGGTGAGAGACAACATGGTGGATCAGAGTCTATAAATAAGACCTATCTGCGCCCAACTTTTATCAGGAGTTCCTTTAACCCACACCCCAAGGTTGCCCCTCTTCCTTCTCCATGCCAACATCTGGCCCTCTCTCTCCTCTCCACACCTAAGAAAGTTTGGTTCTTCAGATTAGTGTGAGTTAGGCAAGAAAAGACTGACGAAAAAGGAAGAAGGCAGCACTGCTGCAGAGACGACGGATCATCTTCAGAAGGTGTTTTGAAGATCCTCCAAATCAGATCTAGATCTAATTTTTGGAAAAAAGAAAGAGAAAGAGAAGATCTCCAAATTCAACCCGAGTGGATATCGGTAGAGGCCAGGTGCTTGCGTGGCTAGATCCAGAACCTCAGACCTTCCGTAGGATCATCAATGGGTAATCAGATTACCCAAGATTAAGGTAAAATTAAATTAGTTTTAATTTAATTTAATTTTTCTTAATTATCAAATCATAAATTAGATTTGAAAAGTGTCAGATCTGATTTAGATCTGAGAGGAATTTTTGAAATATATCTCTCGATCCAATTAGATCTGAACGAACCTGATCCAAAAAATTCAAGATTTTCCTTCACTAGCATCCTATTCGGTCTATCTTTATAGACCTTAATTTTTAGAATAAAGGATGCTTCTCCTAGGTCTTTCATGGAGAATTCTTTAGATAACCACATTTTGACTGTGGTCAATATGGGAATATCATTGCCAATAAGGAGGATGTCATCCACGTACAATACGAGGAAGACAACAGCGCTCCCACCGACCTTTTTGAAGACACATGGTTCCTCCTCATTTTTGATGAAATCAAACATTTTGATCACATCATTAAAATGAGTATTCCAGCTCTGAGATGCTTGCTTAAGTCTATATATGGACCTTTGTAGCTTGCTACTTTGTGATCATCATCACTGGATGTGGAACCTAAGGGATGTTCCATATAGATATCTTCCTCAAGATATCCATTTAAGAATACTGTTTTTACGTTCATTTACCATATTTCATAATCGAAATAGGTTGCTACAGCAAGCAATGTGCGGATGGATTTTAGCATGGCTACTGGTGAAAAGATATCCTGATAGTCAATGCCTTCGCATTGACTATAACCTTTTGCCACTAATCTAGCCTTGAATGTCTCCATATTTTCATCTGTACCAATCTTTCTCTTGAAGATCCATTTACATCCAATAGGTACTATACCTTCTGGTGGATCTACCAAGGTCCAGACTTGGTTTGAGTGCATCGAGTCAATTTCTGACTTCATTGCCTCTAACCATTTCTCGGAGTCGATATCTGATATCGCCTCATTATAGGTTTTGGGATCATCACCATGAACCCCATTACCTACGAGGAACATTTTCTCTACATCCTCTGAAATAGTACCTAAGTACCTTCTCAGGGAGGATGGAAAACCCTTTTCGATCTACGAGGTGGAGGAGGTAGTGTTACTTGGATTGGCTTAACCTGATTTGGTTCCATTTGGTCCTTAGCTCGTTGCTCTTGTGAGACTTTCTCATCGAGCTTGATCTGCTTTCCAATGCCGCTATCTTGAATAAACTATTTTTCAAGAAAGATGGCATGTCGACTCACAATCACATTGTGATCTTCTGGAATGTAGAAATAATATCCTAATGACTCTTTAGGATATCCTATGAATCGAGCTCTAAAGGACCTAAAGTCTAACTTGTCCGCTTGTTGTCTTTTGACATGAGCCGGACAATCCTCAAATTCTGAGATGACTCAGACTTGATTTCTTACCATGCCATATCTCATACGGTGTGGTAGGAACGGTTTTAGAAGGAAACCCTATTCAGTAAGTATATTGCAGTTAACAAATAGTATCCCCAAAGAAAATTTGGGAGGTCTGTGAAGCTCATCATGGATCGAACCATATCTAATAGGATCCGAGTTCCTCCATTCTGAAACCCCGTTGAGTTGAGGTGTTCCTGGTGGAGTCCATTGAGAGACTATGCCATTTTCCTTGAGATAGTCCTAGGAATTTTCCGGACTAAGGTATTCACCTCCTCGATCTGATCGAAGAACCTTAATGGGTTTTTTAAGTTTGCTTTTCTACTTCATGTCTGAATTCTTTGAACTTTTCAAAAGCTTCAGACTTGTGTCTCATAAGATACACATACCCATACCTAGATAAATCATCGGTAAAGGATTATGAAGTAGACAAAATTGCCTCTAGCCGGCACATCAAATGGGCCGCACACATCAGTATGTACTAGGGCAAGGAAGATCCGTGGCCCTTTCCCCATGTCCTACAAAAGGGAGTTTAGTCATTTTGCCATGAAGATAGGATTCACAAATTGGATATGACTCAAAAGTCAATGGACTCAATAGCCCAATTTTCTCCAATTTGTTAATCCTATCTTCTGCTATATGACCTAATCTTAGGTGCCATAGATATCTATCATTTGGACTATCCCTAGGTCATTTTGATTTTATGGCATTCACATTTTGCTCAAAATTAAAAATAGATACATCAATATGTAACTGATAAAGACCGTTAATAAGGAAAATCATTTGCAATTTTATTTCTTTCATAAAGAATGTTACAATGGTCCTTAAGAAAACTAATTACATAGCCTTCTGTGCTAAGCATAAGAAATAGAAATCAAATTTCCTGCTTGCTATAGGCACATAATAACAGTCTTTTAAAACTAAGTCTAAACCAGATGGTAAGTCGAAGAGGGTATGTTCCCATGGCCACGGCAGCAACCCTTGCTCCATTTTCGATGCGTAGGATCATCTCACCATCCCTCAGCCTCCTGCTATCCTCAAGACCCTGCATAGAAGTGCACAAGTGAGCACTAGAACCAGAGTCAAGCACCCAACTGGATGCAGAAGAAATCATAAGGTTAGACTCAATAACGAGCATACCTCTAGAAGGACCAGCCTCCTTCTTATTCTTTAGGGTGGCCAGGTATGTAGGGCAGTTCTGCTTCCAGTGGCCGTCATTGTTGCAATGGAAATACTTTTCTTTGTCAGCGGCCTTCTTCAGCTCTATCTTTTTCTTCTTTTCTCCTTCGACCTTTTGCTTTCATAGACTTTTTCTTCTTTCCAAAAGACTTTCTCTTGAAATAAGTCCGTTTCATAGCAAGTACTGAGCCTTTAGAACCTTTCATGGAAAGCTCAGTGGTAACCAGCATGTTCATAAGTTTGGCCAAAGAATTTTGAAGTTTATGCATATGGTAGTTCATGATGAACTGCCCATACGCATCAGTCAAGGATTGTAGAATTATATCATTCTACAGATTCAAGTCTAACCTCACTCTGAGCTTCTCAAGCTCTTCCATGTCCTTGATCATCATCAGATAATGATCTTGGACTGACTGCCAATCACGCATCTTAGCCTTGAACAATCGTTTAGTGACTTGATACTCACTGCATGACTCTGTTCACCAAACATCTCCTATAGGTGAGCCAACATTTGGCAAGCAGTCTTGATATCTTCATGTTGGTGCTGAAGCTCATCGAACATTGAGCCCAACATGTAGTATCTGGCCTTATTATCTTCGTCAGTCCACTTATCTAAAGATGCTCTCTGTTCAGCAGATGGACGGGCTGGTAAGGTGGG
The DNA here is from genome assembly GCA_006176705.1 of Cocos nucifera. Lineage (NCBI taxonomy): Eukaryota > Viridiplantae > Streptophyta > Magnoliopsida > Arecales > Arecaceae > Cocos > Cocos nucifera. The sequence continues at coordinate 44,009 of QRFJ01000990.1, forward strand.
AGGGTCCTGGCCTAATACATGAGTTAACTTCTTGGAACCCAAAATGATTTTGAAGTTTCGGAGCCAATCCTTATAATTTGATATGGTCAGTCTATGGGTGTCCAGGCTTCGTGCTAGTGGATTGGATGCAGACATTTTTCTGTAAAGAGTCAAAGTTTCTAGTTAGATATTGTAATTAAGACTTAACCAATTTATTTAGAGATTTTATTTTAAAATAAATTAGCTCCCACTATTTTCATGGATCTCTACACTCCCTATGTAGAGATGCAAAAATCTCCACGATTATTGATTTCTAGTGGGTGGTGCGGTCCCACCAACTGACTCATCACCTCACCTAACAGTTATTGGTGATGGATTAGCCAATGAGTGAACAACACTTGTTCAATGATTCTCTAATCATGATGCACCCAAATATGGTCTCTAATTCATGAATCTCATCATGTCCGAAATATTGATTCACTCCTTAGTTAAGTCAGACCCACCATTTGCATAGATTAGATTTCTAATTGGATCTCTCACCATATCCAAAATATTAAGCTCAATTCATCCTCCAGCCTGTAGCATCCAATGCCTAATAGACATGGTTGCATCTTTCCGATACAACTGAGCCACTATAATCAGTCGAGAACAATCAACCCCAGAAAGGGCCCATACATCTACAATGGTGGAAGACCATGTCTTAATCTTTTCTTAGGGAGATTTGATTTAGGTCTCATTAAACTAGACTTGACATAGTCATAACCATTATGACTAACCTAGTGGCATGGGTTAGCTCGGATTATTGACCACCTCAGATCAAAACTGAGTCAACAAACATGGCCAGGTAAGTGAGATCGGTGGAAGGGATATGCCATTAACTCGACAAGAATGCATTCGAGTCGAGTAGCTCCTAATTAAAAATCAGTCGATTGTATCTGCCAAACTTACCTTAGACATCAAATTGTTGAGATCAGAACCAATTCGGGTTAGCCTACAATCCAGACTCTAACCACTGAGCCTAATTAGGTCTTGCTTGATCGATCAATCACATGACTCGATCTTGACCCAGACTTAATCCTATTAGGCTGGTCAATTTAAGCATTGTTGATCCCATCTAACCAACTCTTGATTCGGTTTGATCAACCGCTAGACCTAATTGAGCTACCCAAGCCCAAACCCAGATTTATGAATATGTCTTAGATCTGAAATTCTTAATTTTAGACCTAATTGATATTTCATAAACTTAATTCTTAATTAAGTCAGGGTTCTTAAACAAAACATGTAAATAAGATCCTAGGATTTTAGGATCTAGGGTTTTGCAGAAAGTAAGTTTTCAATTTCTAATTAAGGATGAACATGCAGGACCCCTTCACATCATAAGAACACCCCATCGAATGGGAGGAGAGGGTCTTTACATCCTACTTTGTTCTTATGACTGGACGGCCAAGGGGAATGTCTTAATCAGAAATATAACTAATCTACAAAAAAATAAATTAGATCTAAGCATATATCTCATATAAAAGATCTAATTAAAACATATTTTGTATATATCACATATATCATGCATGCATATTTTTCAGATCTAAATTATCTCATAATCATCTAAAAAATTAAATTTAAATTTGATCATATCAAATAAAATTTAATCTAGACCTACTTGCAGAACTATTCTACAACTAGTCTAAACATGCAACTATCATATCTCATATGAATAAATTAATTTTATTTTATCTTTTATTTTTATATCTAATTATAATATTTATAATATCAAAAAATAAAAAATAAATAGATCTAAAAATTATATTTAATTAAATAAAAAATATGATTATACTAGACTACACATAGAATAATTCTATTCCTAGTCTAGTTATGTATCTCATACATATTAGATCTAGATCAATTAATTTTAATTTTTTATTTTTTGATTTTAGATCTAATCACATCTCATGTGATATCTAAAATTACTAATTAATTGGATTAAATCAGATCCAAATAAATTTAATAAGAACCTTGCTCTGATACCAGTTGAAGGGAAATCTTGATTTTTTGGGTCAGATTCGTTCAGATCTGATTGGATCGAGAGGCATATTTCAAAAATTCTCCTCTCAGATCTAGATCAGATCTGATACTTTTTAGATCTAATTTATGATCTGATAATTAATAAAATAAAATTAAATTATTTTTAAATTAATTTTACCTTGATCCTGGGTAATCTGATTATCCATTAATGATCCTGCGGAAGCTCTGAGGTTCTAGATCTAGCCATGCAAGCACCTGGCCTTTACTGGTATCCACTTGGACTAGATCTGGAAATCTTCTCCTTTTTTTTCTCCAAAAATTAGTTCTAGATCTGATTTGAAGGATCTTCAAAATACCTTCTGAAGATCTCCCATCGTCTCTGCAGCAGCGCTGCCTTCTTCCTTTTTCGTCAGCCTTTTCTTGCCTAACTCGCACTAATCTAAAGAACCCAGCTTTCTTGGGCATGGAGAGGAGAGAGAGGGCTAGATGTTGGCATGGAGGAGGGAGATGGGCAGCCTTGGGGCGTGGCTAGGAGAGAAGTCTTGTAAAAGTGGGCGCAGACAGGGTCATTTATAGATTCTATTGTGCCATGTAGTGCTACATCACCCCGGCCAATCACGTTACTTCGCTCAATCAAATCTAAATCTGATTAGTGGGATGAGAGACCCACAGATTCATCCTAAGGTGGCACCTAAGACTGATCAAAATCTATAGGTGAGGGTCACCTAGTTTGAATCCAACAAGCAACCTGGAGTCCCATCCGTATGGGACTCCAGCATCCCTATCCATGGGCGCATGCCATCCTAGGCATGCACCCATTTTCTTTCCAATTTCTAAAGAGGGGACAAGCCCCTATCTGCTCTTCAATAAGTGTGTGACACATGGGTAGATGTCCAAGGGTCAAAGGTCAACATTTGACCAAGTCAAAGTATGAGAATTAGCAGGTGACGAAAAATGGTAGGTGTTGTCTCAAATTTATCTCATAAATTAAGACAATCCTTTTCTGACTTGGACAAGCTCCAGTCAGACTAGGTAAAGGTACCAGAGTGAGCACAAACTCATTTGGCTCAGTCGAGACAACTTTTATGATAGAAAAAGGAGAACGTTAGGCTCAATCGTGTGCTAGCATGATTTCCTTGAACCTAATTGAATCTTATTCAAATCAACTGAACTGGGTTAGTCTAATTGATGATATTCAGATCTAAACCCTTGTTTGTGTGACCAAGTTAGATTTAGTTCTATATGATAATGGGATATGTCATGATCTCCATCATCGACATCATCGAAACTCCTTTCGATGGATCAGAACTTTTCTGATTCAGACAACTAGAATGATCGATCATCTAAATCATTCTAATTGCTCCCAAAATCCACCAGTGACACCTAGCAGTATATGGTGGCAACCCATCAAAATTGAAAATGAACCTCTCGGTGCAGCTACTTGTGTGATTAAGTTCTTCTATCTTGAGCCCCGATCAGATTAGGGTTAAGGTGAACTCATCAAACCCTAATTTCTATCATATGATTTAATCATTCGATTCAAGTCCAATGTGAAAACCTTAATAGAAACTCTTTCTATTATTTCACACTCTCTGCCATGGCCATGGGCTTATGGACTTGATTCTCATGATCATCATAGGGCTGCTCCTCATCCACCGAGGTAGATAGATTTCATTTTGGTGCAATCTAATTCCTACAATGAACATGGTATAGCCAACATACACCTCAGGGTTCTGAATGGCTAGGAGACCGAGTCATGGTGTAGTCAAACTATAACACCCTCAAGGTGAACTACTGATGCACCTTAGGTCAAAGAACCAAATACACCACTACAGCGTCAAGTCAGTCATTGACGAGAAGGTAGACTTCCTTATGACTACTCAAGGTGGTCACGCTCAGTGCCCTCATTCTCTAATGAGTACCTGTACTCTTGCTTTGATGTCTCTACATCATAGACTCAAGACTCATCTACTATAAAGAAGCGATTGTTCACTAACTTTTTGGATCAATCATCATCCTCATGATGATCCTACGATCAGGAGCATTTTATGAGTTAATAAATGAAAATTCATGTCTTAAATTTTTAACTCTTGAAAATATGAATTATCATTACCATTAACTCAAGGGATATATCACAGACACTAAATACACTTATGTGATAGAAAATAACCCATTTTATTATTTATAGTTAAAATTATAATTTTGCCCCTAGAAGTGTATTACAAGTGTCAGCCAATTCTGACTTCTAGGGCACACATATCTAATATTTCTGACATGGTTAGGCTTTGCTCATGTTAGGACGAGATTCTCCTTCTGCTCCTAACAGAACAGTAGGGGCATAAAAGGATCGTTGAAGGAGCTTCTCCCCTCCTTCAATCTTAAATAATCAGAGGTTTTCATCTGTATTAAGATGAGATTCTTCTTCTGTTCTTGATACGGTTAGGCTTTGCTCATGTTAGGATGAGGTCCTCCTCTTATTCCTAACAGAATAGTAGGGGCACGAAAGGACCATTGAAAGGACCTCTTCTCTCTTTCTATCTTAAATAATTGGAGGCCTTCGACTTTATTTATAGGTGAAGTTTGGATGAGTCATTTTCTGTTATCATATGATTTTGTACCAAAAAATAAAACTATTAATATAAAAAAGTTTTATTAAGATGGAATTACTGGTAGTACATTCATAGATTTTTTAAATTCCAAGGTTAAGAAAGATCAGCCCCTCCAAGCTCTTTTAAATAATAAGTCCTGGGCCGCACAACCTCCTTGAATTTATATGGACCTTCCCAATTTGGAGCGAGCTTTTCTTGATTTTGAGGTTGTGAAATAGCTGCTTGTCGAAGTACCATGTCCTCCACTTTGAATATCTTGCCTCTAACTTTGGAGTTGTAGTAATGAGCTACCTTCTACTTATAGACCACCATCCGAACTTGAGCTTCTTTTCATCTTTCCTCCAACAAGTCAAGGTTAGCCCTAAGATCCTACAAGTTGCACTGTTCATCAAATGCCATGACTCGTGCTGATAAAAGTTTGAGTTCTATTGGAATGACTGCTTCCATTCCAAAGGCCAAGGCAAATAGTGTCTCCCCAGTTGATAGTCTTTGGATAGTTTGATATGCCTAGAGCACATGATAGAGTTCGTCCACCCATATTTCTTTTGCTCTCTCAAGTCTTGCTTTAATACCCTGTAGCAGGGTTTGGTTGGTTAACTCGGTCTCGCTGTTAGCCTACGGATGGGCTACAGATGTAAAATTATAGGCAATGTTCAGATCTTTGTAGAACTCAGGAAATTTTATTCTTGCAAATTGATGCCTATTAGGATTTGATGCCTCGAATTCGATCTACAATAAGAAGAGAATTAGTTTTTAGTATAGCAGTTAGGTCGGCTCTGATACGCGGTCGAGGCTGCTCGAACCACAATCGAGTCGGCTCTCTTAGGCAGATAGATAGTCAAAGTCTGAGTGAGATGTAGTCGAGCCAGCTCGATCCCTGATTGAGCTGACTCGATGGAGGTAAATAGAACATGATGGAATTTTTTCTATTTGAACTTGAATTATGATTAATCCAAGGGGTCTACGAAAGTTGCGCATGAACCACAGGATCTAGTAGCCATGGAGGGTTGCGATCATGATCTGAATGTTAGAAAATATTTCAAAACTCCATCAAGGACGTGTTCGACTCATATTAGGAGAACGAGCCCTTTTAGAACTCCTATGAACTGCTGAGAAGAGGATTCTCATCCTATTTAAAGGGTTGAGGTACTATGAAGCAAAAGAGATGGCGCATGTGACATGAGAGGCATGTAGAGAAGCTCAGGCTACTATCAAGAGAAGCTCGGCAGAGCACCGAATACGTGCAACCCATGAAAGAGAGAAGCTACAAGTGCATAGCATCCGATGAGGAGGCTGTAAGGGCAGAGCATCTTGTAGCTTTTGTGGATCTCCTTGGGATTCTGAGAGAGCTTTTTTGAGGATAGCTTCTAGTTGAGAGAGATTTATGTATGGTGAGTTGAGAGTAGGTGTTCTCCTCTTGTACCTATTTTCTCTTTCATAGTGAAGCTTTGCATGTCTCGTGGAGGTGAGCCTTTAGGTTGATCTACGTACTTGATTATTTTTTGTTTTATTTCTTTCTTCTTCTTGTCATAATAATTTGGTACTAGATTCTTAACAAATGATATCAGAGTAGCTGATATCCTAATAGTTTGGTATCAGAGCAAGTTGATACCATAATAATTGATATCAGAGCTAGATAGTACTGGAGTGTAGATTGTAGCAGTAGATAGAGATTGAAGAATATAGAGAAGACAAGCACAATCTGGATGGAGATCAATAGGTTCGATGGGAATGATAATTTCTACTTCTGACAAGCAAGGGTAAAGGATGTCCTCATCTAACATGGGTTGATCAATGCTCTCTTGTATGACGAGATGTCAGCCACCATAAAGGTGAAGGATTGGAAGTGGATCTAGATGTAGGTGGTGAGCATGATCCGCTTGTACCTAGTGGATGATGTGGTGATCCATGTACTTGGTGAGACTTTTTTGATAGCACTGTAGTCAAAGCTTGAGGAGTTGTACATGATGAAGTCGCTCACCAACATGCTATTCCTTTAGAGATAGTTCTATCAGCTATGAATGGATGAAGGTTAGAGCGTGCGAGAGCATCTATCCAACTTTTAAAAGATCCTTACCGACATTCTTAGCATTGGTGAAAAAGTTGAGAAGAAGATCAGGACGTTGGTCTTGATAGCATCGCTTTCTCCTTTGTATGAGTCCTTGGTGACTGCTCTTCTAGTGAAAAAGAGCACCATCAAGATGGATGAGATCACTGCAGTGATACTCTAGAATAAGATTCTCAGGAGGAAGAACCCAGCTTCGAGCTCAGATGGTGGCAACTCAGCTTTGGCAATTTCTGAAGGAGTAGGAGGCAGTAGATGAAGCTATAGAAGATCACGAGGAGAATGATCCATGACCAAGACGAGGGATCCTAGCAAGATCAGATGCTATAGGTATGGCGAGTTGGGACATCAAGTCAAGGATTGCCCATAACTCAAGGATCGGATGAGGACTACTATAGTGATGGCCAGTAGTGAGTCAGAGGATGATGTCCTGAAGATATCTAATGAGATATCTAGTTCTTCTCAATAGTGGATTTTAGATTTTGCATGCACATATCATATTTATTGTAGAAAGAAGCAGTTTGACTTTCTGGAGAGCAGTGATGGCACTATTTATCTACCGAATGGATTGAGCTATGCGATCAGAGGCATCAGGATGGTTAGCTGAAAGACACATGATGGTGTAGTGAGGAGATTAGGAGATATCGATACATATCTAATTTTAGATAGAATCTTATCTCACTGAGTAGACTGGATTTAAATGGCTATAGGTGGATAGCTGATGATGGAATTCTAAAGATCATGCACAATGATAGGATGATATTGGAGGAAAAGAAGAAGACAAGAGGATATTACTATCTGGTAGAAAGTCAAGTGTGAGGTGGAGTTTCAAAAGCCGAGGGAGCTCAGTGCAAGGTGGAGCTCCAGGTGGAGATTGATCGGGCACGAGATGGAAGACTCAGGAGGATGAGAGGCGACGTCGTAGAGTGAAGTTCCTATTACCATAGGAGAATTTCTTGAGTAGGTCTTTGGTCAAAATGGATACAGCCCATGACAAAGGTGGGATCGAGTGGTCTAGCTTGACTCCCATATTTATCCATCCATGATCAATAGGCATGCCCCAGGGCATAGGAACGAGATGGATCACAAGCTCTCAAAGTCAGGTAGAGATCGAATATCGAATCAAGATGGAGATTGTTAGGATTTGATACCTTGAATTTTATCCATAGTAAGAAGAAAATCAATTTTCAGTGCAGCAGTCGGGCCAGTTCTGATACACGGTTGAGCTGGTTTGGATTGAGATCGAGCTGACTCGAATCACAGTCGAGCCAGCTCTCTCAGTTAGACAGATAGTCGAAGTCGGGGTGAGATGCAGTCGAACCAGCTTGACCCCTGATCGAGTCGACTTGACGGAGGTGAACAAAACATGATGAAATTTTTTCTATTTGAACTCATTCTGATTAATCCAAGGGGTCTACGAAAGTTGCACATGGACCACAAGATCCAGTGGCCATGGAGGGTTGTGGTCATGATTTGAAGATCGAAAAATATTTTAAGACTCCATCAATGACATGTTTGACTCATATTAGAAGAACGAGCCCTGTTAGTGTTGGAAATTGTATCCCGAAAGTCAATCATTAGCCTATTAACGGTTGAGCTACTTTGTATATGTAATTGATCATTGATAAATAAAATACTTTGGCATGTTTTTCATCACAACTCTTCATCTTGTAATAAACTCCATTTTTGTGATGAAGTCCTTAGGATTATTTAGTTTCAATAAAGAGAGGATTTATCGATTAGTCCTTAAATCAGTTCATGACCAAATGATAGGCTGTTAAATAGGACGAAAGCATCTATCAAGCTTAGGTCGCTGTATGCTATATAGGTTGGTTGTCCTCTTAACCAAGGAGTGTGGAGACACTGGTATGGCATATAGGTAAGATGTATGGGTATATCATCATTAAATGTGACCAACTCCAGAGCATTCTACTATCGAGGATGTCTTTGATGGGATATAGATATAAGTATCCCTTAGATTTGAGATCACCTTAGTGACTTGCAAGCAACTCACTATGCTTTGGTATCAGACTAACTGAATTTTTAATTCAGTAACAAAAGGCTTCTGGGCATAATGAAGTCCTTGCGAAGTCGGTGTGTGATCAAGATAGAATTGACCACTTCAAGAGTTGGAGAAGAATGTATCACTATATTTCAATATAGTAAAACCTTGGCCAGGATAATCCATCAGATGGATTTAATATTTTAAAATAAAATGTGGACAATCTGATCAGAGTTGATAGTTGAACTCTAAGATGTCGTATGAGCATTTTGGTCAAGGGAATGAATTATATGAAAACTATATCCGCATGGGTTCTAAGGATGGTGTTCTACACATTCGACTTATCCGACCATCGGGTATCATTACTAGATGGTCACTTTGATTGATATAAAAATTTATTTTTATGCTACTGACTTAGATTTGAACATATGAGGTCACATACATTAGAGCTTATGATCTGATCGGATGGTTGATCGACGATTGAGAATCATTCTAGGGTTAAACGATTAATGCGATTGATGTTTAACCTAGTGCAAGTATTACAGAAGGATTGATTAGCAATTCGATCACTAATTGACTTAATTTGATTAAGCCAAAGAACTAAAATTAAGTCTAATTAAATGTAATTTAATTAGATTTGATTTGGGCTTGATTAGATCAAGTTCAATTGACTTATTGGATAAGTCAAGTGCAAGAAAAAAACTAGTCCTAGTCTAACTAGGACTTAGATCAACCCAATTTTCTAATTTGATTAAAAAATTAAATTAAAATTAAATCTAACTTAATCTAATTTAATTAAATCATTAATTGGGTTAGAAGTTAATTTAATTTGATTGAGTTGGTTTTGATTTAATTTAGTTTAAGAAACCACTTTGACCAAGTCATAGATGGAATCCTAGTAAGACTAGGATTCCTCCTTGCACCACCTTAGTCCCAACACCCCCCATGCCTTTTTTTTGATATTTTTCATGAAAAATCCCTTTCTTCCTGATCTTCACATATGCCCCCTCTTTCCCTCTCTTTCTTATATGGTAACTGGGTAGAAGACCAAGTCAAAGAAGGAGTTTGTTTTGATATTGGATTTTATGAGATAGAATCCTAACAAATCCAAACTCTTCCCAAAAGGTGCCACCCCCTCTTCCAATTAATTTCTTCCTTATTCTATGTGAGAAACCCCTTTTCTTGTGCACCTTTTTTTTCTAGTACATGCCAAAAATTATGGAGGGGGACGCCCAAGAGTTGGATGCCCCTTGACTTGCCCTGTTTGACCTTTCCTTGTTTAGTATTTGACCTAGACAAGGACTCTTCTTCTCTTATATATTTTGAATGAATTTTGGCTTAAAATTTTTGTTAATTATATAACTTTGAGATGGATTTGAGGTGTATGAAAATCAGGGAGAGAGAACCTCTGGGTGTTGAGATTCAATAGACATAAAGCTAGGTGTCTAGGTGAGAACAAAGAGAAGAAGAAAAGGATCTTCTTCTAGGGTTGCTGTGTTCATCTCTTTCCTTCCTTCTTCCTTGGGTTTTCTAAGAGTGTCTCACATCTAAAACCTCTTCTCCTTCTTCTCCTCTTTGGAAGAGTTCAATCTAGAAGAAAAGAGGCATCTGATCAACCATCGAAGAAAGATCAACGCAGTACTAGCATACTGTGCTGATTTCTAGCATCTGGACTTTTGATCGTGGGCTCATATGGATGACTCCTAGAGGCTGGATGTGTGTGCGACTTGCAACTTCATCCTCAAGTCTGGATCAGTGAGTTAGAACATTTAAGTCGCTCAGGTAATCGATCCGATCTATTATTTTTTTCATATATGCATGAGATATAGAGTAGATCGAGATTGTTATGATCAATATTTTCTTCTTATTTATTTTTGATTTTAGATTTAAATACCATACAATAATCATATAATATGATCTTAAATCTAGGGATTATCTAATTTTTAAAATTAATTAGATTAATTTTGAGTCTTTTGCTGCTGATCTAGAAAAGATTTTAAGATCTAGTCCTGAAATCCTAGCTCTGGTTCCTTCAGTTAGAACTCTTATGAACTATTGAGAAGAGGATTCTTATCTTATTTAAAGCAATGAGGTGCTGTGGAGCGAAAGAGGTGGCATGTGTGGCATGAGAGGCACGTAGAGAGACTCAACCAGTTGCTAAGAGGAGCTTGGCAGAGCATCGAGTATGTGCAGCCCATGAGAGAGAGAAGCAATAGATGTATAGCATCCGACGAGGAGGCTGTGAGAGTAGAGCATCTTGTAGCTTTTGTTGATCTCCTTGAAATTCTGAGAGAGCTTTTATGAGAGTAGCTTCTAGTTGAGAGAGATTTATGTACGATGAGTTAAGAGTGGATGTTCTCCTCTTGTACCTATTTTTTTCTTTCATAGTAAAGCTTTGCATGCCCCATGGAGGCAAGCCTTTAGGCTGATCCAGGTACTTGATTATTTTCTTATTTTATTTTTTCCTTCTTTCTGTCGTAAAAATTTGGTACTAGATCCTTAACAAACAGTATCAGAGTAGATGATATCCCAATAGTTTGGTATCAGAGCAAGTTCATGCCACAACAGTATCCATTATCTATTATAAGGGTTTGAGGTAGACCAAATCTATATATAATTGATTTTTAGATGAAGTCCTGCACTTTAGCTTTGGTGATTTTTGTCAAAGGTTTGGCTTCAATCCATTTTATGAAGTATTTGATTGTCACCAACAGAAACTTTCGCTATCCAGATGCCATAGGAAAGGATCCAAGTATGTCCATCCCCCACTGTGCAAATGGCCATGGAGCACTTAGGGGGGTAAGCTCAGAAGTCGACTATCTTTGAATATTTGCATTCCTTTGACATCGATCATATTTTTTGATGTACTCCATGGAGTCTTGATGCATAATTGGCTAGTAGTAGCCCAGCCGAAGAGTTTGTGAGATAGGGATCTAGCCCTCAGGTGACTCCTGTATAGTCCTTCATGCACTTTTCATAATGCAAAATCAGCATCTAAAGGTCAGAGATATCTCAAGAGCGGCAAAAAATATGATCTTTTATACAGCTTGCCATCATATAGAACATACCGAGAGGTTTGGTTCCTTAATTTTTGAGTTTTTTTTGAATCATGAGGGAGGACCCTGTCTTTGAGATAGGCAACTAGTAGGTCGATCCAACTGGGCTCATGATCAACCTGCATCATAGATTATTGCTCCTCCGAGCTTGGGTGTTTCAAAATTTCAAAAAAGACTTTCTTTGGTAGTTTTCTTGGGGCAAGTATGGCTAATTTGGAGAGAAGGTCGGCTCTGGTATTTTCTACTCTTGGGATATATTGAATATTAAAGTTGTTGAAGGTCGGGATCAGACTCCTTATCTTTTTCAAGCATTTCATCATACTTTTCTTCCGAGCTTCATAATTGCCACAGACTTGCCCCATAACCAACTAAGAGTTACTATAGACTTGGAGCCAATTCACCTTTAGTTTTCTAGCTATTCTCAATCCTACGATCAGTGCTTCGTATTTAGTCCCATTATTTATTGGTGGAAATTCAAAGCACAGCACATACTTTGCAATGATTTCTTCTAGATTGATTAAAATTAGACCTGCACCTACATCGGAAGCATTGGATAAGTCATCCACATACAGGGCCCAAAAACCTTCAGGAAGGTCTGTTCTTTCTTTGGGGGAGCTCGACTGTAACCACAAAATTTTGGTTTCACTTTGTTCAAGTTCAACTTTATTCAGGATGGTGCATTTTACTATGAAGTCTGCCAATATTTGGGCTTTAATTGACGGTCAAGGTTGGTAATTGATGCCAAACTTTGTAAGCTCAATTGCCCATTTTGCTATTCTTTCAGAGATGTCCGTTTGATGGAGGACTGTCTTGATTGGCTGATCAGTGAGGAGTGTTACAGTATGCCATTAGAAATAAGGTTGGAGCCTTCAGGATGCAATCAACAAAGCATAGGTTAGCTTTCCTAACTTAGAGTACCTGGTCTCGACGTTCCTCAAGACTCGGCTTATATAGTAGATCAGCCGCTGTGCTTTCACTTCTTCTTTAACTAAGATCACTGCAAGGGCCGCTGAGGAGACTGCCAAGTACAGAAATAATTTTTCTCTAGGTTCATGTTTTGCCTGCAGGAAAGGTGAGTCGAGGTAGTTTTTTAATTCTTCAAATGTCTATTGACATTCAACGGTCTAGTAGAAGTTTTTTGGTTGTTTAAGAATTTGAAAGAAAGGCATGCATCACTCAATCGACTTCAAGATGAAGCGATTCAGGATCGCTACTTTTCCTGTTAAATGTTGAACTTTCTCTATTGACTTTAGAGCAGTCATTTCTTGAATGGCCCAAATCTTCTCTGGGTTTGCTTCGATTCCACGTCTTGATACCATGAACCCCAGGAACTTTTCTAAAGTTACACCAAAGGCATACTTAGTAGGGTTCAACTTCATCTTATATTTTTGGAGAGCATTGAAGATCTTTTCAAAGTCAGCAATGTGATTTGCCGAAGACCTGCTCCTTACAAGCATATCATCCATATAGATCTCCATGTTGTGGCCAATCTGCTCCTTGAATATCTTGTTAACTAGGTGCTGGTAAGTTGCACCTACATTTTTGAGTCCAAAAGGCATGACCCTATAACAATAGAAACCATGGTTAGTAATTGATAAGTGGTAAAAATATACTAATAAAAGTATTAAATTATAAAATAAATTAATTTATTTTATTAGAAATTAATACTTTTATTAATCTTATGTAGGAAAGAAGGCCACCAATGTGAAGATCTTATTTTTCTAGTTCAGATGAAAAAAATTTCAGGCAAAACGGACTTCAAACGAGCCTAGAATTGAATTTCAAAAAAAAAAAAAAAAAAACCGACGCAACGCTGACGTCAGGATGACGTCAGCATTTTTCGCGGCGCACGGTGGACCATCTGAAGGGTAATTCGGGAATTTCACAGAATAAAGCGCGCATTGATTGGCTGAAGAATCGCGGCGGTCCATGCAACACCGGGCTCGCGCACGGTCCACGGAGGGCAATTTGGGAATTCTGGCTGATCCAACGGGCGGTTTTCACTGAAGCTTGATCGGACGGACGAGAAGAAGGCGCTGATGGACGGCATCCGCAGCTCCCGATCGAGATCCAACGGCCGAGATTCATCCCGACATAAAACTAAAGGTCTGAAGGCTTATTTCAACGCGATCGGACGGTCCAGATTCGATCCAACGGATCGATCCAACGGCTGAGATTAAATCCGACTTGATCTGGGTTATTTTAAGGGGTTTTTGAGTGGTTTTTGGACCGTTTGATCAAGATCTAACGGGCAGAATTACCCAGATCTTAATTTGAGTTGATTTAGGAGTCCTAAACCTAATTTTTGATGAATTTTGGGGGGAATCAAACTCTTTATCTATAAAAAAGCCTAGTGTTGTCGTGAGAAAAAAAAGAAAAAGAGAGAGACAAAGAGAGAGACGGGGAGAAAGAGAGAGGGAGAAAGAGAGAGAGAAAGAGAGAGGAGAGAGATAAAAAAAGTGATTTGTGAGAAAATCAAAAGGATTTTTTTTTTGATTTTTCTTCAACGATCAAGACATCAAGGAGCCTCTTCTTCTTCGCCAAGTTCTCCACATCAAGAGCAGCAGACAATCAATTTCAGCAATCAAACAGTCTAATTTCTTCCATGCTTTTTATTTTATTTGCTATTTTTGAATTTGTTATCATGAACTAAATTTTATTTTACTAAGGCTAAGGTGTAGCCACTCTTTTGATGCAATATTCAGTATGATTTATTTTTAAATTTTATTCATGAGGAGTATATAAATCTGATCTTAATGCTTTTAGATTACTGGCCATCTTCTAATTGATCTGATGAACATAGATGTTACGGACCAAGTACATCTATGTTAATGCTTCTTGATTATATACCTTGTATTATGAATCAAATTAGAATTCATATGCATGCGGAATTTTAGTGCGCTTTGGACGCAGCGTATTTTAATTAGAGGGTTTCACAAAACCTAATGCATTAATATTTATTTAAATTACACCTGGACCAAAGGGATAATTAATAAATATTAATAGATTTGCTATGCCTGGACCAAAGGATAGTGAATAAATTAGGAGACTCCACCGTCACATGAAATAAAATTAATCTAAAAATCTGAATATTGTATTGACTGAGTTGGTGAACCGATTGCCTTAGTAATCCATTGCTCTTGAATTTAAAACCCTAATAATTTACACTCTCTCTATTTAATTAAAAACTTTTAATTATTTTTTTTATTTTTTTTAATTTTTTAATTTCTTATTCTCATAAATCGATCTTCTAAATAAAGCATAGGAAAGAGCTTTTCAGTACTTATTTTCCAATCCTCTAGGGACGATACTCTACTCATTCACTTTATTACTTGATCGACTGGTGCACTTGCCATAGCTATAAATTAGCACGCATCAAGTTTTTGGCGCCGTTGCCGGGGATTGTGTCTAAAATAATATTAAAATTTTGATCCTAGCTTTACTTTAGAAATTTATTTTTAATTTTTATTATTAAAAAAAAAAAAAATTTAGTGCATGACACGTACTGGACATAGTAACTTACTACCTCTAGATCCAGAAATTGAAAGAACTATTAGAAGACTACAACAAGAGAGAAACATGGCAGCTGAAGATCCTAACGACATCAATCTAGGATTGGATATGGCGACTGAAGGACAGCATGAAGCTATTCGACCAGTACATCATCCATTAAATGATTACATCACACCATCTGTAGCCGATGCAGCTTCGAGCATCAGGAGACCGCCTGTACGAGCAAACAACTTCGAAATAAAATCGGCGATGATCCAGATGATTCAATCAACTGTCCAATTCAGTGGACACATGCATGATGATCCGAATGCCCATATTTCTAATTTTCTTGAACTTTGCGATACTTTTAAAATTAATGGGGTGTCGGATGATGCTATTAGATTAAGGTTATTTCCTTTCTCTTTACGGGATAAAGCTAAAAATTGGCTTCATTCTCTTCCGGCAGGTTCTATCACAACTTGGGATGTCCTAGCCCAAAAATTCTTAGCCAAGTACTTTCCACCTTCTAAGACTGCTAAGATGCGCAACGATATCACTTCTTTTATGCAGATGGACATGGAGACACTATATGAGGCTTGGGAGCATTTCAAGGAACTGCTGAGGAGATGTCCACATCATCAACTACCCGTATGGCTTCAGGTACAAACTTTCTATAATGGTTTATCTCCTACTAATCGATCTATGATTGATGCAGCAGCAGGAGGAACCATTAATCAAAAAATGGAGGAAGAAGCCTTCGATCTGATCGATGAGATGGCATCAAATAGCTATCAATGGCAAACAGAGCGCATGATGCCAAAAAGACTAGCAGCTGTGCAGGGAGTAGATTGCGTGCCAACTTTACTAGCTGAAATTGCAGCCCTTAGAGCCGAAGTCAACAACTTAAAGGGAACAGCTATGCATGTTCAGAGCATTACTTGTGACCTGTGTGGAGGAGGACATGATACGAGCAATTGCCAGACAGGTAATCCTTTTGCTAAAACAACTGATACAGCTAATTATATTGGTAATTTTTTCAGGCCGCAACAAAACAATCCCTACTCCAACACATACAATCAAGGGTGGAGGCAGCACCCAAATTTCTCATGGAGCAATCAAAATGCAGCACAACAGCCACCCCCTGGGATTCCAAGTACCTGAAAAGAAGTCCAACATAGAAGAGCTGATGGTCAAATTTATGCAAAACCAAGAAGCAACTATAAAAAATTTGGAAGCCAAACTTAGGCAAGACCAAACAGCAGCAATTCGAAACTTGGAGATGCAAATAGGTCAAATGGCTAAGATAATCTCCGAGAGACCTCAAGGATCCTTGCCAAGCAATACGGAGACAAATCCAAGGGAGCAAGTCAATGCTATCACCCTAAGAAGTGGTACAAAGCTGGAGGAGCTACATCAGAAGAAAGAGACTGAAGAGCCAACTACAAATAAGGAACCATCAACTCAAACTCGTCAGTCACCAAAACAACCAGCAGATGGATGGTCTCCAGGTATACGGTTTGCTGATCCAAATGTGAAGCCCTACGTGCCGCCACTACCATTCCCAGAGAGACAAATACAGCATCCAGATAAGGAATTTTCTAACTTTTTCAAAATTTTAAAGAATTTACATATTAATATTCCTTTTGTAGATGCTATTACTCAAATGCCCAGGTATGCCAAGTTTCTCAAAGAAATCTTAACAAATAAGAAAAAGCTGAAGGAGCATGAGAGAATAAATTTGAATGAAGAATGCTCAGCAATACTTCAAAATAAATTACCACAGAAGCTAAAAGATCCAGGGAGTTTTACTATCCCCTGCATTATTGGTGATTGTAGTTTTGATAAAGTTTTATGTGATTTAGGAGCAAGTATTAATCTCATGCCTTTTTCTATTTTCAGAAAGCTGGGTCTAGGAGAACCAAAGCCTACCACTATTACTCTTCAATTAGCCGATAGATCCATTAAATATCCAAGAGGTATAGTGGAGGATGTCTTGGTAAAGGTAAACAAGTTTATTTTCCCTGTTGATTTTATTGTTCTTGATATGGAAGAAGATTATGATGTACCCCTTATTTTAGGGAGACCCTTTTTAGCTACTGGAGGAGCTTTAATAGATGTTCAACAAGGAAAATTAATTCTTAGAGTCCAAGACGAACAAGTTACTTTTAATGTTTTCAAAGATACTAAACATTCCTGATGATAATCAAACTTGTTTTCTAATTGATATTATTGACAATCCATTATATGAGAATTCTGTAGAAAATAGGTTTGAAGACCCTATTGAAGCTTGCATTGTCCAATCACAAGGATTCAGCTAAAAATGAAAGGCAAACAGAATGCATAAAATTGCTAAGGGCCAGACCATATATTCCACGCACATACAGACCACGATTTGAAGAATTAGAAAGATCACCCACTCCTTTTCCAAAAACATCAATTGAAGAGCCACCTACCCTTGAACTTAAACCTCTTCCTTCTCATTTAAAATATATTTTCTTGGAAGGTTCATCACATTTACCTGTTATTATTTCTTCTTCCTTGACAAGTTTAATGGAAGAAAAATTATTAAGAGTACTA